>JAUZST010078868.1:0-20826 GCA_034779995.1 Parotocinclus haroldoi | reverse complement strand
TTTAAAGCCTGACTGGTTCGGATCGTGAAGGTTGTTCTGGGACAGATAAAGAGATAGTTGGCTGTAAACGATGCGTTTTAGACTTTAGATAGGAAGGAGAGAAGTGACACTGGTCTGTAGCTTTTGACATCCGAAGGATCCATAGTGGGTTGAGGGGGGTTGAGAAGTGAGGAAAATATGTTGTGGAGCTTGTGAGGATTTTTCCAGCTTCTCCTTGTAGAACTGAGTCTTGGCAGAAGTAATGTCTGATGAGAATCAGACATCAGAAAGCCAAGGAGCAGATTTAGCAGACTTCTTGTGTTTGGAAGATAGGGGACGTCAATGGAGGCCAATGGAAGAGGAAAGCGAAGAGATCAAAGTGTCAGTGGCAGAGTCCAGAGACAGAGAAGAGAAAGATTTGGGGTCATGAAAAGCTGGAAAGCTTTAGAGGAAGGAGGAACATAATGAAGATTTTGTCTGGGGGAATGGTAAAGGTTACCAAGTGATGGTAAGAGGTTTGAAGTGGTGTAACCATAAGCTTGGAGGCTGGAAAAAGTCAAGGTGTGTGAAGACAAGGTCTATGTTCCCGCCCTTGTGTGTTGGAGGATATTTGTTGACTGACAGAGAGAAGAGTCCAGAAGAGAGAGAACACAAGATGAGCGGAGCTTATTCAGGGAGGTTGAAGTCGCCAAAGCAGGGGAGAGGGGTGTTATCAGTGGGCAGTAGCATGTCCAGTTCTTCCAGGAAATCACCTAGAGAACCTGGGGGCGGTAGATAACAACAATTAGATGATTAAAAGGAGAGATGATAGAAACTGCATGAAAACGATGATATGTTTAAATGTGCCAGGGAGAAAGGGGTAAAACATCACTTCTTTGACAATAGCAAACCTGTGTCACCTCCCCTGCCAGAGATAAAGCATAGACAGAGGATAGAGCAGCCAGTGTGGATGAGTTCTGGGGGGATATCCAGGTCTTGGTCAGTGTCAGGATGTCCAGGGAGTAATGGGAAGCCAAGGCTGGGATAAAATCAGCCTTGTTCACTGCGGACTGGCAGTTCCATAACCCACCCACCACTACTGACTGAGACTGAGACAGCAGAGTAGGGTGAGGTTACTGGCAGAACGGCCTCTGGACCAATGGTAGTTGGTCTGTGGTCTTTGGGAGATAGTAACGGAGATAGAAACTTACTTTTAAATGTCACAGAAGAAAAAAGGACAGTGGACTTACAGATTCGGGCAAACCTTGTCTGTAGCAAACAGCCTTCAATATATAATGCTAAGCCCTGCCCACAAATCTCACCTTAAGGTAGACTGAAACTACACCTGAGAACACAATGGTAAACAACCACAGTAACAGAATCAGCAGATAATAATAATTCAGAATCCTACCTTATCAGGACAGAATATGTTACAAGATTATACTTAAAGCACACTAGTTTACTGCACATAGTTTTATTACCCCTTTCTATAATACAAATCTACCCAGGATTTTTCAGAGTTCATATTTTGAACATGTTTTGTAGTACTCGTTTTAGCTTTACATTAAAATGAATAGAGACAGCATGAATGCTTAAGTAGTGTGTTTATTCAAGCTGTATGTAAACAATTTAACAGGCAGCCCTCAGTGTGGGTAAACTGCTGCTAATACACACCACCATAAATAAACGGTACAATAAAACTCTTTCATTTTATTTACACAATAATAACAAAGTAACATCCAGCATGGTGGAACATTTGTAATGGGAGTCGGTTACACAAACATTCTCTTTTTCGAACCTTTTGAATGAATGAACTATACTGCTGTTAGCTATAACAATTAACTAATAATGGACAATAGATCTAAACTAATGCAACCTCAAGACTGAATAAAAATAATTAAAACCAGAGTTCACTTCATCTTATAACCAGACGTTGTAATTAAAGGGGATATGAATAGAGTTGGTATTAGAATTCTTAACTGACGTTGTAAATCTTTAAACGAGTTACATCATTAGCAATGGCAACCCTCTCCCAAAATAACTATTATAAGTCTATTTACTAACTGTTAAACTTATATGGATTAGACAGTATTAATAACAATACAATAATTAAATTGTACCTGCTCAATGCCCACCATAATGACTCTGTAAAACAATGTCCAGTAATCAATGAGGCATTTAAGAAGTAAAAAGCTAAAAGCTGTCGCTGTGCATCAAGCATTATTGAGCAGTTACTTCTGTCTGGAGCAGCTCTGGACTCAAGTTGCGAGTTTCTGCAATAAGCCGCTTGACACCGACCATCCACTGGCTCACTTCACTTACATAATCCACCATCAGGGCTCGGTGAATCTCATCGGCTCTGTCCCAGTTCTGTTTTTTCAGCTCTACAAAAATAAATAAATAAATAAAGATCCCCCAGGTTATGGTAGACGAACAGCAAAGTTCAAAATTTGAAAGCAGAGGCTTGGGCAGTTTTTTCAATTCAATAAATGTACTGCAAACAAATATTCACTACATCTCTGCAAAATCTTAAAAGATTTTTCCAAAAGGCTTAGTTATCATTAAAATAATGAGACTAATCTAAGTATTATTACTAGATAAGTGATTTAAAATCTTGATGCCACTATAATAACAGCATACAGTTGTGGATGTACTGCACACAGTATATGGACACAGTATAGTGGATGGCATGAGCACTGCAGACGGGTAAGAAGCTGTCTAACAAACAGCCTGTCCCTTTTTAGAAATTCTGCTGCACAGATATTGATAAGTTAAACTAAAATTTACTGTGTTCCCTCTCAAACAACTATACAAATGGAAGAATCTCATCATCATTATTTAAAAGTTCTCAATGTGGGATCCAGAATATGCTAAACTTTCCTTTTTCTCTCTTATTGCTTACTATATACACATGAAGCTCAAGAACTGTAGTCATAAATGCATATACAGTACCGTGCAAAAGTCTTAGGCCACCATTAGTTTTGCTAATGGTATAATGATCAGAAATATGTTGTTCACGACTGAACCCAAAAAAATTCAAATTTGGATTCATCACTCCATAATCATCTTATTTTTCAGATTATTTGTGAGTTAGTTGTGAGTTGCCTTTTCACCCTCTTCCCCTTCAAGGAAAAAAATAGGTTCTTGGCTGTTCCCCTTCCAAATCAGTTTATTACTGATCAAGCTTCTTTGGCCTCCGATGGGACTCCGCTGAAAGCTGTCAGATGCTGTTATTGTTCAAGTCTAAAGTGTACAAATGTCCTATATATTCTGATTATAAAGAGACATTTTAATAATAAATAATACTATATGGTATTTATACATTTGATAAAACAATGGTATATCAAACCTAAATGGTGGCCTAAGACTTTTGCACAGGACTATATATATATTTGTTGGCTTTTTAAGTTAAAAGAACAGGGCTCACCTTGTGAAAGTCCATTCATCCTATGCTTGACTGGTAACGAGAGTTTCCCACTTGTCCACATCTCATCAAAAATCTTCAACCGCCTCTCTAAATCATCACAAACCTGTTTCTGTGGAAATACATCAGGAACCTATTTAGTACTGTAAGATTAAGCTCTGCAAGATTTCAATTTCAGCTAAACTACACAATTCACACAGCTGGATTCTAACAACTGGCATTTGGATTTCTCTGACACTATATAGCCATATTACAATTTAGACCTCATTTAGACATAGACCTCATTCGAACCCCGAAATTAAACACAGCACCCACTATCAGACACTTTGTGTACACTCAGACACAGTATACTTGAGAAAATAAAGAATTTGATATTAAAGTTAAAAGTTTACAAGACATATTTCTGTGACAGTATCGGCTGGCTGAAAAGTAGAAATAAAAAGATAATTACAAAAGTCATTTAAACCTGGAGGTTTCCTATTATCTGATTACCCAGTGCATGCAACTCGTTAATTGGATTACTGAAAATAATCTGATTTTCTGCAGTTATCAGATTATTGAGCACATGTAAACGCTCTCATTGACTGACACACAGTAATGCAAGCAAACAGACATTATTCTAAACTATTTAAAAGCACTTGCTCTTCTTGCACTGATGTTATTCAGTATTTAACTGACAGGTTTTTTTTTCTGTAGAGCACTTTGTTTTCTAATAGGAAACGTTTAAGCTTGATTGGATTAACCACCTCTGCCCATTTTATTTTCACACATCACGAGTAGAAGAAAAAAAAATCTGGTTTAAAATAGTCACATCATGGGGCACACTCAGTCCCAAACACCCATCAGTCATACCCACTAGTTGGACTCTTTAGAGCAGTCATTGTAAATGACCATCAGGCTAATATCTGGGTCTGTTGTTTCTGGTTTTAACGCTGTACATAACCGAAGCATGAAAACCAGTCTTTCTATAAGTTTTATCATTCTTTCTCCATTGCACTACCTCTGCTTGTAAACGACTCTATTTACTCTATTCTTGTATATTTTTCTCTCTTCTTCTTGATGTTAGAAGGGTTACCTTTAATAATTTTCGACATGCAGCCAGTGCCGAAAACAGCGGAGCTTGAACATCTTTAAGGTCTGGTTCCCCCTCTAACTGCACAGAGGAGTTAGGCTGGATCTTTGAGGAACATTGGTGTGAAGCTAAACCTCCTCCTGAGGAACTGTGACTTTTAGGAGGTGGAGTGAATCCAACGCCAGGAGGAGGTGCAGAGTTCGCTGAAGTGCAGGAACTAACTGGTTGATACAACTGTAAATCTGATCCAGGATCTGCGAACACAATGTAACAAAATGCAGGATTTCAAGAGCAGTGTTGTTACAGATGGACACAGTTGGACAGAAAGAAATTCAAATTGACGAGGGAACTAGTAGCATATACTCTCACTGAGAAGTTTATTTAGGAACACCAGTTTAATACTGGCTAGGGGCGTAGAGACTGTTTTAACCCATCTGTCTCAAGGTTTGACCTGTTACGCATTCTAAGATGCTTTTCTTCTCACCACATGTGTACAGTGATTATGAATGACGGTTTTCTGGCACCAACAACGATGTCATGGTCAAAATCACTGAGATGACAATTTCTCCATGACTGTCACTGTTGCCACATGATTTCCTGATTAGATAGCTGCATGATGATTGGCTGTGGATGTCTATTACCCTTGCATACAAAAAAGTCCTGATAATTGTGTATGGTATTTCTTCCACACTTTGTAAATAAATTTGTGATTTTTAAATAAAACAATATTTAGTTCATTTCAACTACACAAAAGCTGTACATTAATAAAACAGACATTATACATTATCCAGACATCACATAACTATGTAGAGTTCCAGGGTTTAAACAAGAGTACCATATGTATCAGATGCAGTAAAGTCCATGACTTATAATTAAAACCACTATGTTAAATTGACTAAGCTTGCTTACTTACTATACTAGATCTCCCATTATGACACAGCCTCAATTATCATATTGTTAGATTAAAAACTGTTTCTGTACAGGCCCTAACTGCTCTAGAGTTACTGTTCTCTATTAATCTTTGCACATTTTAATAGCACTATGTATTCATGTGTTTTCTTTTATGTAGACTGGAATGATCCATGACTGGAGAATGACTTATCAGCTGTTAAGGCTGTATATAAGATCCTTTGTTGACTGTGTGTGATCTATTGACCTCTTAAACATAATCAAGGAGGGGAACATGCTTTGTTATTATGTCTGCCAAATTTTCAATTGAATAAAAATTACAATTGTTACAATTAGTGCTTGAGATTATGAAATGATCAGTTATCAAATTTTCAACAAAAGCACCAATTTTGTACAGTTATCAAGGCACCAATTTAAGCATTCAATTGATATAAAAATAATATCAGTATCTTTAAACATGTTAGAAAAAGCAAATAGAAATAGAACAGCCTCTGTAAAGAATGGGATGCACTGTGTGCATTATATGGATGTACAAATCTAACACAGTGTATACAGACAGACAAAAAACAAACGATTGTTCCCAATCTAATCTAATCTAATCTAATCCAATCTAATCTAATCTAATCTGAATGAAAGCACTTACTTGGAGCTGTTATTTGTGGTGGGGGCACCCTCTTGTTAAGAATGTTCTGTTTTTGACCACCACTGCTTGTCTGTAGACCATATGAAAACTGTGGTGGGTCATTCCATCCCCGGTCCTGATTTCCTATGCAACACAAAGAATTGAAAAAGTATTGTCATGTCATCATTAGAAGGTAGACAAAAACAACAGAAATACAAAAACAATGGAATACAACATTAAAATAAATGCTGAAGTTTAATATTTGGCAAGTACACTCCTTGGCGAAAAACAGGAGTTGTCGAATCCAACTTTATATTTATGAATGTAATGATTATAATATGTAAGTGATAATATGACAATATAAGATCAAATAAACACAGTTATTAGGGGAAACTGTACAATTAAAAGTTACCCTGCTTGAGCTACATCTAACATGGACCCAAGAAGAGATATGGTTGGACATGGACATCCTGTGCTACATTTGGTCACAGATACAGTTACAGTTGGGCCTGTAGATCCTGCACACTCATATGTTCCCATAAATGCTTGATTGGCATAAATGTAGCATAAATGTAGCAATCTGGCTCAGACATTCCTGCAAAACCCTTGCTGTGTGCACTAGCAATAAGCTGATATAAAATGCCAGTTCATTACTGAAGACAATACACTCCCAGTCCATAGCAGTCCAGCTTTCTTGTTCGTGACACTTTAAATGAAGGTGACAGTTGTTGGCTTTCAATGGTAGGACGCATAAAGCACACCAAATTCCAAGCAGGCACATGGACATAGTCCGGCAAAGACAGATGTATATACTTCACAAGATGAATGGTGGACAACAAAAGTGTGGGAGCTGCTCGTGCTTGTCCTCTCTACTGGTGGTCTGTCTGGACTGTCCGGACCTGTTCTCTGTGTGCATGCCCTCCTAACAGCTCGGTCAGAAAGGCCTAAATGAAGGGCTATGTGTCAAACAACCATCCTGATCCTATCAATCCATACTTCTTGTTTTTTGCAGCATGTCCATAATTGGCTCATACAGTCAAACTGATCCAGTCATGCAAGTGTATCCTCTACAACACCAGGAAAATTTGATCCTTCCTTTTTAAAGAAGCCATCCAGGTTACTGCAATGCTCTTCTGGCTGGCCTTACCCTGCAACTCATTCAGAAAGCAGTGACTCGCCTGGTTTTAAAGATAATCACGTTTTTTCATGTGGCCCCACCGCTATGTTTTCTTCACCAGTTTCCTGTAGCTGCTGCAGTCGATTCAAAAACCTGATGCTCGCTTACAAAGCCAAAAATAGAACAGCACCTTCTTATGCAAGGGATCTAAGCAAACCCCTCGTACCCTTCTTTTTATTTTTTTTTATTTATTTAACCTACATTTAACCAGGAAAAACCACATTGAGATTTAAAATCTCTTTTTCAAGAGGGTCCTTACCAAGAAAGGCAGCAGCTTATTAACTATACAAATAAAACAAGCAATTTTACAACAAAGACAAAATACAAATTCAGTACAACATAACACAAAATCGAGACAACGAGTCCAATCAAACAAATCATTCAAAACATCTGCACCCCGATGCATTCTCCTCCAAGCAGCCCAACATCCTTTTTAAAAGAGTCCAAAGAAACCAAACGTTCAAGTTTCAGATCTTTCTGTAGCTCATTCCAAGTAAACGGAGCCGCGAAGCGGAACGACCTCTTGCCCAATTCTGTTCTGACTTTAGGGACAGACAACAAAAAAATATCCTGGTAACGAAGGTTATAAGAATCATTGTTCCACCGATTTATGCAAGTTAAAAGGTAAGATGGGAGCAAACCGAAAATGGATTTATAAACTAAAATACACCAGTTATTTTGTCTACGATCGGACAGAGAAGACCATCCAACACGAGCATACAACATACAATGATGTGTATGACATTTAAAATTTGTAATAAACCTCAAAGCTCCATGATATCTAATGAGTGTAAACTTTTTGTAGAGGCATGCATATACAAAACATCACCATAGTCTAATACAGACATAAATGTGACAGGTCTTCTAGACACAAGGCTGGCCTGACAAGTGCAGAATATCAAAGGAGGACAAGAATCAAGACTCTTCACTGTCATGGAGGAATAAACTTCCACTGGACATTGTCTTCATATGTTAATAAACACAGCATATACATTATATATGATGTAATGTGTAGTTACGTGATCTTCTAGGTGGAAATACATAAAATGGTCGATTCACATGTTAAGTTCAGCATTTAATCATAAGATAAAGATATGTTCATAATTTTTCTTTCAGTTTTATTTAAAGAGGTATTTATGGGTCACATGCTGCTTGTGTCAAGAATCCTGTAAAATCGTGTACAACCCCTAACAAAACACGTAGCTTAGATCGTTTCAACTAGTCATTGGACACTTTTATTCGTTAACTTTGATGAAAAACGTCCCTATGTAGCATCTATAACATTGATCAGACCACCGTTTCACATTGTATGACATTTTTAAGTAGACCCAGATAAAAAATACTTTCTAACGTGCACTCTAATTGAAAAATAACAATGTTGCATATTCAAATTTTTCGGGCACCTATTACTGTAAAGAAATAACAACTTGATCATGATCCAAAAGAATCCACTAGGCACAAACTGGCTCGCACCACGGACAGGTCTTATTTCATTAAATCTCTAGACCCAGTGTTCTTTCTATAAGAATGAACACATTTAACCAGGGTCAATGAAATTAAGCAGAAAACAGTTTTAAAAAACACCGGGATCACTAAAAGCTTTGTTTTTCTCCTACCCGTTTTTAGGCAACTTTCGCTTCTCAGTAACAACGATACCAACCATCCAATCGGCTGACTGGAACGTATATATTAGCCAATCCCAGTAGGGAGGCGGGTTAGCTACTAGCAATTTTTGTTAAACCGGTTTTGTGTTTTCAGAATACGGGTTGGATAAAGAACGATACGGTAACTTACCATAGAGATGCAGATTGTTAGTTCATAGCAACTCCACTTATAATTTGTATTAAATATTTTATATATTTTCTCAGTGTTTTTTAACTAAACGTTTTTGCTTAAATATATATTAAATAATTTACCTGGTTTAATATAAAAATCGCCCATGTCCAATCAGTACACTGTAGATAAACAGACGAAGCTGCCAACACAGCACAGTGCCACGTGAATATCCGGCTCTCTTACTTAAACCAGTACATTTCATAATAAAAGACTTTAATAGAAAGCTAATCATTAACTTAAAAACAAAATATAATTAAAATTACAATGAAATTTAAATGGTATAAAAATGAATGCATGAATGACTGCATTGTTTAAGCAGTGCTTCTGGAAAATCTGATTCCGTCCATGCCCCATGAGACTTGGGTGACCGTTCACCCTACTGAACAGTAAACGTGCTTACCTTTATATAATTCAGACCCACAGGAAAAATGGATAATAGACAATCGCTGAAGCCCATGCTTCTCTGTCTAGCACCAACAACCATGCCATGTTCACTTAAGTCAGATTTCTTCTCCATTCTAATGTTCGCTTGGAGTTCAGCAGATCATCATCTTGTCTCCTAATGCCTGAATGAATTCAGCTCACTATTTATACAGATGACTTTTAAAAGTAGTCTTAAACCACTAGTTTTTTTCTTCTTCTTTCCCCCTGTCACAATTATATGCTGCCCCTACTATTCAGATTTGTCCTTTCTTATATTTTCCCTTTAGAACTGTTCAAGGATTGCGTACAATTTTGTTGTACCTTTTGTATAATGACAAAGATTCTATTCTATTCTATTCTAAACCTGGCAGCAGGTAGGGGGGTTTATATTGCTTGAAAAAATGAACAGCATGTATGCCTATTTCCAATAAAAAATAAAATAAATAAGATCACCACTCACCGGTCATCGTAAGTCCTTGTTTCTACACTCATCGTCCATTGTATCCATTTCACTTACC
The DNA here is from genome assembly GCA_034779995.1 of Parotocinclus haroldoi. NCBI lineage: Eukaryota > Metazoa > Chordata > Actinopteri > Siluriformes > Loricariidae > Parotocinclus > Parotocinclus haroldoi. Next base: position 10,887 of record JAUZST010078868.1, on the reverse strand, counting down.
ATGTAGATGCACTCTGTAGTTCTCCAGTTACAGACTGTAGTTCATCTGTTTCTATCAGCACTTAGTTCTCTTTACTCTGTTCTCTAATGGTCAGAAACCCATAGGAGCAGCACAGAGCAGGTCTTATTTTGGGTGTTGGATCATTCTCAGCACTGCAGTAACAATGATGTGGTGGCGTTAGCGTGTGTTGTACTGGTATGAGTGGATCAAACACAGCAGTAGCTGATCTGTGTTGGGCCTGTGTGGTGGTACATAAGTCACCTTTAAGTGGCTTTAAAGTTATGGTTGTTGTTTTGCTGATCGTTGTTCCAGCCTTTAAGCAACGTTAGGTAGTTGTAAATGTACAATGCTATTCTGTAGAATTTCTACACAAGTAAAACAGAACTGACTCAGTATATATTCCTTTTTATTTTCAAACAAAATATCAATAACTTACATTAGGCAAACATGCATATAACACAATTCAGAATTTACTCTAAGCTAACCCACATTTTTCTCCAAAAATGCAGTAAATTTGCAGACATCTGATCTCAAATGTTCAGCCAGTGAGAGGGAAAGCCCTGAGAAGCAAAAAGAATTCAACCAACTACAAACAGGTTTGCTCACAGTGAGCCAGACAGTATTTAGATTCTACTCCACTGTGGTAAACATAATCTATAAAAGATTCCATCACTCCCACAGCACTAGGAGTACACTTTGTGTAAAGGCAGATGGAATTATAACAAAAAAACTAAAATAAAATACACTGTTATTATTATTTCAGCATGCTGATTCATTGCCTTGCTGTACATCATGGCTTATTTGATTGCCTTTAATGTCCTAAGCCAGAGGTTTTTAACCTTCTTTTGCCTGCAAACAATTTGTCTAATATCAGCTTTTCCCTTTCCCCTTACACATGCAAGTAATACTTAGTACAGGTACTGCTGGCAAATATAATATAAAACATACATTTATCAATAACCATAAGAAATGCTTACTTTTGATACAAGTGGTATCCCAAAGCCAACACGAGAATTCTGTCAACTGTAATGTTTTGCGAGTTCTGGAGATTCTAATGCGCAGAGTAAAAACAACCTGATTGCTCCTAGAAATGAAAGGTCACATCCCAAACCCCATTCTACAACACTAAAAAAAGTGTATCAAAATACACTCTACTACACTAAATAGTGGATCACTAATGACACTTTTGTTGATATATGCAGCAATGTAGATCTGCACATCTTGCAACAATCGTGCATTTATGGGACGAGCCGAGATACCAGCTTCGGCAACTGATGTGTGTGCAGGGTCTACAGGCCCAGCTGCAACATCTGTGGGCAAATGTGGCACAGGATACTGTAAGAACCCTGTGAGTGCATGCCAACCCTATCTCACCTTCTAACCAGACTGGAAGTGGCTCAACCAGGGTAACTCAAGCCTCTTACAACGGTAGGTTTCTTCAAATATTGAATCCTTTCACTCAAATATTGTAATCACGTACATATAACCAGCATCACAGTCACACGCATAGTTTTATTAGATTCTAATAGATCCTTCTTGGTGAGTGTTTGTCAAGTGTATTACGTATTGATATTTCCTTACATTGCTGGCTTTAAGACAGGTTTACCTTTGTGAATTGCACACAGCTGCTTGCACACACATGCCTGTGCTTTGTTGCATGCTGAAAATTCCTGTTGTAAAGAACTAAGACACAGCAGCACTTCAGCTCTTCATAAATAGCAAAGCAAGAAAACTGTAAAATGGAATATCCAAAATAGACACACCTTAGTGCTTAAGTGCATAAAAGAGTGTCTTCAGAACATCATGTAAGGAGCAGCCCTGCAGAACTGTAAGCAAAACACTTACATTGTGCTGTTTAGAGGTTAAGGTTCAAGCTTATAAGTGGAAGACTGAGTATAAATCGTAGAACTGCCAGCACTTAACCAAGATCCTTAATAAACAACTGCTTAAACTGGATCCTCTCTCATTGTATATACACGTCTATATTAAATTCAGCCAAGACTATTCCCTTTTTGACTTGAATAAGCTTCAGTTTCATTAAAATAAAAAAGCAAAATAAAGTCAGTTTAACACTGATAAAACTAAAGCTTGGTGCCCTAATATAGATGTAAAAGCACTGAGGGTAAATAATGGAATAGCACAAAAGCTCACTCCCTTCTTACCAACAGTTATCTGACTGTAGAGATACATTCAAGCGGTAAAAACAGTCAATAAAAACAACCAAAAGTAATCCCAGCTCCTGTTGAGCTTCTTAAACTGATAGGACTTCTCTGGCCAGCTCTCTTCTTCCCATGAGCTAAAAGAGGTAACGAGTTAGGACTTATTGGAGTGCAGTCTGGAGGTGACAGCCTGTCGAGCTTCTTCAGGAAGGAGTGTGGGGTTGGTCAAAATAGAGGTGGTGGTACTTAGCTGTCTCATTGTTCCCAAAACCACTGTGTGAGTGAAAGAGACAGAGGGGGAGAGACAGACTGTGACCAATGTGGAAAACACTCATGTAGAAATATATCAGTAAAATTAAACCATCTGACCAAGTTTAAATATTTTCACCTTAAGGCAGCACTAATATTTAAGTTTCTGATTGTGTGACAGTTCAGGTTCATATACTGCTCACAAAAATGCATTATTCCCATAATATAATATCCCCTAATTTCTGTGAAAAGTATATGAACCTGAACTGTCACACAATCAGAAACTTTAATATTAGTGCTGCCTTAAGGTGAAAATATTTAAACTTGTTAATAGCACCATTTAAAATTTTAAAGTTAACCCTTTAAATTGTATTCCTGCTCCTACCTAACCCTTTTATTACTACTTATATTTATAACTACTTTTATTAAAATAGCACTGAACAGGCATAAAAGTGGACAAAATAATAGAATATATTTATCACTTTTAATAATTCAATAACATTATTTTCATGCCTTATTTGCTACGTCACAACATTTCACTGCGACTTCTGTAATAAAGGTCTGTTAAAACTAAGGATTACAAGAAGGAAACTGTTTCAAAGCAAAATATGAATTATATTAGGTACTTTTTAATAGGAAACAGCATGAGCAAGCCGTTACCTCGTGCGTCATGTGACAGAACCTGCTGATGGACAGTACTGAAGCAAGAAAAGAGGAGTGAATTGGAAAAACCCAATTACCTGTGTATAAATATTTCCTGCATTAAAATATTATTGCTTTTTATTAATTTTGACAGCTCTAGTACACATTGTACATGTTAATGTAAACCTAATAGAGAGCAGTACAGACCCAACAGGCAAGAAACCAAACTAAATGACTTAGTCCTTAAGATTTTACCACAAAACTTGATAGCATGTTTGATTCATTAGTTATAGTCTTTAATTAAATTAAGTTGTTTATGCGTTCAGTTGAAAATTAAGCTAAATAACCAGATCTACCGACATCTTAAGCCTATAGTATAGCCAAAATAAGATTGATTAATGTCAGAAATATTTTCCTGGCCGTTTAAACACCAGACTAAGCTTTCAATAAACACGACAGCTCATTAGAGTACGTACTGGGTCTGAGAACGGGCAGTGTGCAGTAATGGTTCAGCCACTGCATGGTGGTCTCACACAGCTCTTTCTTGTTGGTGGTGGACACAGTCCCATTGAACGACTCAAACAAAGGTTTAATGATGATGCTAAACTGTAAGATAACTGTTAAAGAAACATCTCAAAAAAGGAAAAGTCCCTATCGACATGGTCTCACCAGCACAGAGGTAATATACAGGGTGTCTGTGGATCCTTAAAAGGTCTGCCTAGATTTAAATAGTTTAAAACATTTCCTCATACTTGTAGACAGCCTGTATATACTGTACTTAAACTGACATAAAAGGCTTCAAAAACCTGATCTAACTTATTAGATTCTGACTATGTTCCATGTATAGTCATAAACAGAAGTACTAGCACATTATCTGTACATGGTTTAAGCATTAAAAATGTACAACTTGTACAAGGCACATGCTACACCTACAGATAGAAGGAACCGATGCCGTCTATCGATATCAGTCGACTTTCAACCCAAATCTACTAACAGTGATCAATTCTCTAATTCAGTGGTTCTCAACTTTATGCAAGATGGGGCCGACAAAACTGATCCCTCCCCCCCAAAAAAATACATAAGATAGATAGATAAATAAATAGATAGAGCAGCACACATTCAAAACACAATTAAATATTTTTGCATGTAATGTAAATTTAATTTTATAACTTGACAATTGTAATCCTTTGTGAGTGAGTGGGTGATTGTGTGTGTGTTGTGTTGTGGCACTAAATATGCAGAGGGGGGTAGTAAGCTAAGTGCATGTCTAGGACATTAAAAAATAACTGGCTAGGCATGAGATGGGGACAGTATTTAAAAAGACTGTTTGGGTTGACTATTAAATCATATCTAAATAAAGAAACTGCTTCTGTTTTTCGTTTGACCAAGTGGAACAAAATGACGTGATTGGATCCGTCAATCACAGCACTATTCCATCACCATTTTGGCTTTAGCTATATTTGAACTTTTCCACCTCATGCGGGTGTAAAAAGATTATTGCAATATTTGAGACTTATTGGATTAATTATTTCAAATTATGGACTTTTCCATTCACGTTTTTCTTTCCAATATCTTTTGAATATTTAAAATTCTGAAAACTTGCTGAATGGAAAACCCGCCAGTAAGTGTGTGATATTTTGCGAATGTGCGATATGATGTAAAAGTCACACTACAGCTATATAAACAGAGCAGTAGCACATAGTACTGTTGGACGTATTAGGAGACAAGGATACAACCCAGAACTTCCAATTCTGTAGAGTTCTGTTCTTCACATATTCATCAAACTTCTCCTTCATGTGATCAAAGCGCTGGTGTGTAATGGGCACTCCTGTTGCTGGAAGCTGTTTCTGACATAAACTGTACAAAGCAAAGGTTATTAGAAACAGCAGTCTGCACACAACACAAGTCCAACTATGTGCTTCTTCCCAGTGAAATGGTAGAACAATTTATAAGTTTAAAATGTATTGTTTAGCCATTTTCACTAATTATAAGGAATAACAGCAAACAAATAAACTGCACTGCATTTATTGTACTGTGTCTTTGGGAGTTGCTGCTGTTACAGCTGTTTTATTAGGCTTGATATTATTTGACTCTTGCCATTACTGTTAGGTGGCTTCTGTTTTAGTTGGAGTTTGAGTTACAAACAAAGCAGTGCTGCACGGTGTCAAAATGTCTGTGACTGTTGTAATGTAAGAGATCTGACTCAAATCCTGTGGTGAACTGTATCAGAGCTGCAGTTCGGCTTGGCTCAGTCAATCAAAACAATCATTTAAATTGGTGCACAAATTTAACATAACCAGTGTGTGTTAAACAATTATGCACACTGGGCAAAAAAACTCTAATGGTACTAACAAAACACTGGTCAGATTAGCAAGCTCTAACAAAATGCACTCCTGAGACATGTGCCACTTGTCAATGCAATAAACTGCTGGGAAACAAGCTTACAACAGTTTAAACAGTTAAAGTCATTTACATGGTCATCTTGTACACAAAGATACAATCACAAGAAATGTTGACACAAAACTCAAAACGAATGTCTGGTTGCTGAAAATCTTCAAAAATATCTTAAGACTTTAGTTCATGATCTACCTGATTCAGCCCATCACATGCCTAAAGATCAGCTTATTGATATAATCTGGAGTAGTAGATATAAATAGTTCTACAGATTTACAAAATGTAGTCTTAAATACAAAAGTAAGCAACTGAGAAACTCTTCTTAAAAAAAAACATCATTTACGGGTTGCTGATAGAAAGTACACACTGCAGCTATTCTAAAATGTAGAAAACCTTGAAGGCACAGCAAATCCCTATTTCACAATCAGCGATTAAGAGAATAGGTCAACGCTTTGAAAAAAAACAGGATGTGGAAGTTTCAAAGCCTCATCAAGCAGAGATGATCACCTGCTTAAATGTAAGTTCTTGGATTAATTAGTTAGTCAGTTAGCAGATTTCAAGAACTGTAACTAGAAGGTTATGTAATGAAGGGTTATTAACTAGAAGATGTGTTAAAAGCCATTACTGTGTAAGAAAAAAACATCAAGGATAGAATGAAAATGATGGCAGTTTCGTGGACAGATGAATCACTGTGAAAAGTCAATTAATGATTTGGACTAAAGAACGATATAACAGAAATGTATTCTAAAGATGAATGATATTTTTTAATAAGACAATGCTCCTGCTTACACTTCAAACATCTCCAAGAAATGAGAACCAGCATTCTTGGTGCAAATAAGTATCCATGTGTCCTACAATGGTTATTAACGATAGCCAATCAAATTAATAAAAGTATTTAAATAAAATATTTAATAATATTTAATAGTATTTAATAAAATAATTTTGGCTTTTAGTTTGCAAATCAGACATGCTAGTGCCCAGAGTTCACCAATAGAGCAAGTGTTTTGCTTTTACTTTTCACTTTCACACAATACAACTGTATTAATGCATATAATGCCTTGTATAGTGTAGATTTCTGGGGATCTGGAACAGATTCATTCAATTTACATGCTGGTACTCATCGTTTTTGGTTCTCCACAAGGCTTCAAGAACATATTAATAATGAGAGCTAAGGAGTAAGAACTTTAAAATGGGTTTACATAGTTTAATAGTTCATGCACTCACATAAGAGAACATATTTCCAGATATACATACTTTATAGATGCATTGAGTTCTTCAATTTCCTCCCGCAATCTCCTTGTTTCCTCCTGCATCTGTTGCCTCTCCTGTTGCAGATTTCCAATATAATCCACTGTCTTTTGAAGGGTGGCAGCATTACTGATCTGGTAATCAAACAGGAGGGAAGATTCTTAGGAGAACACACTTACTGAGTACTGATTCTTCTGACTACAATACATGTTTCCATTGTGTGATGGTCCATCCATAGATTACTCCAAGCCCGAAACTAAAGCTCCTTCTACACTATTGATGAATGGCAGTTCTTGATGCAGTTCCATATGAAGGATCAGAGTCTTCAGTTTAGGCTTACACCCTTGGTCTAACCCTAGATTCCTGGAAACAATTAACGTTTGATTTTTTAAATAAAGTATTATAAACTATAGATGGATAATTATAGATGTTTTAGTTACTGGTGTCTGTTAAAACTAACCAAAGCCGTTACAGTAAACTGTTACTGGTACTGACTGGAAATTGCCTTCAGCATAGCTGTGATTTACACAAAAAAAAAAGAAAAAGAAAACAGTCAGTGCTTAGACCACACGCCACACAATGCATCAAATTGATCTGCCTGGCTGTCATCATGCCTCTTCTAAAGATGATGCACAAGAAAGCTTCCAAACAGTTTGCTGAAGACTAATGGTTCCAGTAACCCAAGATCATTTATTTGGTTCAGATGGTGTTAAGCTTGTGGGGCAACCAGGTGAGGAGTACAAACACAAAAGTGTGTCCTGCCTACAGTAAACCATGGGAATGTCATGGTTTGGGCTGCATGAGTGCTGGCAATAAATATGACACATCCTGAGCAAATCTCTTAAAACAATCTAAAATTTTGAATTCGCTAGGCCACCACCATGAAGACTGTGGTTTGTGGCCCTGACCAGAATAATCAGGTTTAAAATGTGGATAACATACAAAAGCCTCCAACAATACCAAGTATATTTAACATACACAATGATAATATTTAGTAATATTGCAATATTCAGACGTGAACAGACACTACAAACAGGCCAAATGCATTTCAATATATATATATATATATATACACACACACACGCACACACGCACGCACGCACGCACGCACGCACGCACGCACGCACGCACGCACGCACGCACGCACGCACGTCTTTACATTTGACTGTGATTTGAGAGTGGGAACCAGACTGCACAGAGTTTTGAAGCCGATGTTGATGTTGGATCGTCTTTTCTGCTCAGCAGATTTGTGTTTCACTCGACGAGTCTAATCAACAAATGGTAAAAAGAAAGACAACAAAACACCTCAAACTCAATCATCAAGGGTATTGGATTAGATGAATGTCTCAAGTACTTAATTACGTAATTAATAGTGAGAAAATCACTTGTTTCTTAATCAGTGACAGGCATACCAATTAATGAGCAGAGGCAACTCAATCTGGAGAGATATAAAATATTGAATTGCACAGTACAGCTTATAGCTGAAATTCAAAAAGTCTAAAAAAATATACCTGATGGGACTCTTTCTTGGCCAGTCCCAGGGTACAACTGCTGAATGAGGACTGAGGGCTAGGCACATTCTCTGTCCCTATAGATGACCCTTGACCTGCAGTTTGTGCATCCAGTGCTGAAGTGCATGACCAATCAGCATGAACATAATGCCATTAAAGAAAGAAAGAAAAAGAAAGAAAGAAAAATAAAGAAATAAATAGAAAGAAAGAGAGAAAGAAAAGGAAGGAAGAGAGGCAAAGCTTTTATTCAAGAAGTCATTTGGGTGTATTTATATGATTAAAGAGAATCCTCAAGGACAAGATTTAATGTTTGGCACATTTTCTAATACTACACAAGATAATCAGGCTGTGCTAATAAAGAAAATTCACCTGTACAAGGAGAAGATGCTGTACTCTTATTTTCCTCTTTAGGCACAATGTGTTGAGAGGATTTCGGGCTTTGTGTCAGAATAAGGAGGCCTGAACCCTGTAGGAAAGACATTTTATAAACATTCATCAATTAGCATTGAATAATCAGACTAAACCCTTTGTAAATGCTATTCGAATCAGACCATTAGTATGATGACTTACACTTGGAATACTAGCAGAGTTGATGACCACACCAGTATTAGGTGCAGCATCGGCTTTGAGAGATGACTGAGTTACAAGAACAGCACCAGGAGGTCCTGAAAATGTAAACAAAAAAAAGAAATACATCAGTGGTAATAGCAATAATTCTCTTTTGCCTTTAATGACAAGGCAAATCACATTTGACAGCATAGCCTCAAAAGTGGAAAAACAACTATAATTTAGAGATGTTGAAATGTCTACAGATATTCTTATGCACTACTGTACATCTCCCTGTACTAAAGAGCATGCTAATCTACGCTCTACCAACAGCTCGGCTTGTAATTGGGCAAACTTTGAAAGAAGCAGCATATGGTTTTGAATGCAACCACAAGTTAACAGGTCAGCTGGGAGACTGGTAACAGAAAAAAAAAACTGTATTAGTCAGTGGTAGGAACCTCAGTAATCTAGCAAATGATCTCATCCCTTTGTGCATTTCACACAGCCTGAAAGCAACCCTCTATTAAAACACATTTCAACATATAGTATTCAAGTAACAAGAACCAGTCAGAAGCCTGTTTATATAAGCTTGCTTGTTTTCTTGACCATACTAGGATTTCCCTCATTCCTTCTGGTAGAGTTTTTCCAAGTTCTTTCAGTTTCAGAATATGCTGAAATTAACTGCTCTCTTCAAAATCTATGCACAGGTTTTTGTCCTAGTCTTGGCCACTTATGCATGTTTACCTAGACTTATCACTGCATGTTGTTTTTGGTGGGGTATTTAGGGTTTGGGGATATACCACCTCGATCAGATGCCAACAGGATTTCCTCAGGAACTTATGTGGACATTTCTGTAAAAAGTTTTTTGCTTTAGTCCACACAAGTTGCCAGTTCCTGCTGAAGGAAACATCCACACAGCATAATGAACCACCATGCTTCATGACGTATGGTGTTCATTCGACGGTGTGCTATGCTTGGATTTCGACAAACACACCTCTTGGATTTCAGTTCAAAAAGTGCAGACTTGATTTTATCTGACCTAAATCATAATGTGGATTAGCTACTTCAAGGTTTTGCTTACATTTTCTTGTTTTAGCGCATCCTGGATAGTCCTGGGACTTTGAACCAGACTGCCTCAGACTGTGATAGCTTTGCACATTGGTGGTGTAAAATTCCTATATTATGTTGCAGGGAGGATTAAGTTGTCAGAATGTGCGTGGGAAAACTTACAACACTAAAATATAGCTGTTTATTTTGGCAGTTATTCCATAAACATTGCAAAGTCAAAATAGCACAGTAATCTGCAGTTATGGGGTTTACTGGTCTAGACCTGTATTTTAAATCATGACTAAATTGTAAAAAATTAACTAAAAAGCACAAGAAGCTGTTCTATATACAAAAAACACAAAGGCACAAGATGTAACTTGTGCTAATGCCAGTAAAAAGACTCTTACCTGCCAGTATGAGCTGATGTGACTGAACTGGATTGGCAGGAACAATGGGCAAGTGCCTGCTCTTTTTAGCAAAGCCAGCAGTCTGGATAGGTCGTGGCAGAGCAAAGTTCTGAGGCTGTGAAGGTAGAGAGGTGGCGGGTAAGGCCTGATCATGACGAGGAGGCCTGGGTGAAGTGGAAAAATCTGACCTGTTGATGGCGGTGACGCTGGGGGTCACAAGGGAAGGGGCAGTGTGTGTGACAGTGGTTAGAGATGGACTGCTAGATATAGTCTGGCACCTGAGTGAATGAGTGGATGGAGCAGAAAGAGGGGCTGGGGGTGGCATGACTGGGTGTGCAGGACCTGTGGGTGGCATAACTGTGGGTGTGAGGGTTGAGGGCAACACTTGTTCTGTAAAAAGAGGCATGTAGTCCTGTGGGTAGGTGGGGCTGACAGAGTTCATGCTGCCTTGATTGGGTATTGAGGAGCCCAATGGCAAAGCCAGTTCTGTGGACAGGTTAACAGTAGACAGCAACGAAGTCTAGGGAGAGGAATAGAATGTTAACTTAATGTTATATACTCAAGCAATGGCACACCCCCCCCCACACACACACACACACACACACACACACAAACAAACAAAAAAACAAACACACACACACAAAAACACAAAAACAAAAAAACAAACAAAAAAACAAACAAACA
>JAUZST010078858.1:0-20826 GCA_034779995.1 Parotocinclus haroldoi | reverse complement strand
CAACAGTAGTTCTTGTTTGTATGGTCGCTATACGTGTAAATCACACAATAAAGGATTAATAAACATTTAATATGTTAAATAAATTATAGCACGTCCCGTCTTGTAACATAGGGCATGTTCGTTTAATCGGACCAGTCGGTTAGTAGGACCAAAACGATCACGTCCCGACGTGCTCCCATTAACCGGATTTGACTGTATATACGATCAGTTCTTTTGGCCTGCTCTTCTCTCGTGACCTATTATAACCCTTTTCTATCTTGACCATGTTCTGATGCAACATTTGTTTGTTTTTGTTCTTGATCAACGTCAGTCATGATACATAAGCCCATTTGCAGTTTTAGAGCTTTAAGTGCCTTTTATTTTCCAGTTCCTCACCAGGGTAAAACTGTTATGATTTAGAGCCTTGTTTCCCATATATTAGATAAGATCTCGGTCTAGAATTTCCTCCCCTTGCTAATGTCACCCAAGTACAGTACTGAGATTCTGACTGGGTTTGGAGGGATCACTCAATGTTGCCCATGCAGTCAAGTGATATTTCTTGACCAAGAAAACTAATTCAGAATCTTCTGAATGAGTTTAGGTTATGTGTTTTAATACAGTAATGACTAGCACACTGTGTTACATGTCCTTACAGCAAATGCTCCAAACCTAAAGTCTGGATAAGCATTTTATTCAGCAAGAATACAGACATTTTAATCAACCTGTTTTCCACCCTAGATAATTGCAATTTTATTTTTAAAGAGTTGTTTTCCTCTGTGTATTGGCATTTAGGTATGGCGCTTTGGTTATCACGCTCCAGAATAGAAAGAATTAAGTAGTGATTCATTATGATTCATGTAATGGTGTTTGGTGACTGAAGTATACCAAACTGTTTATCATTTACATCTAGGCATTTAACAGATCCCTTCATTTTACAACTGACACAATCTTAGAAATTACAATTACTAGTTTGTGGGTTAAGGGTCTTGATCAATGACCCAACAGTGACAATTTGGCAGAGGTGGAATTTGGACCTTCTGGCCCATAGTCTAGTACCTTAACCACTAGGCTCCCTCAATCCCATGTCATGATCGTGAAACCAGTTTGAGATTACTTTATATTTTGTTATAAAGGCATTGGTGAGATGACACTAACAGAACCGCCTTGTTAAAAAAAACCGACTTGACAGAGGGTGGCAGTTTTTTGGGCGTTATCTCCTATTTACTACATTTAGTATTATCATGGACAGTCCATATTACAGTCACCATTACTACTTTCCATTTTTGCAATGTTTAAGCAGGAACCTGCTCCCTAGTTTAGTTGTTTTCTTAGCATTGGTTGGGGTTGAGTTTGAACAGCTGCACTAGCACCAATATTTCCACACAGCCCGGTTGTATATTTAGCCTAGTCGGGGCAAATCTAGACAGTACAAGGTTTCAGATTGTACACCAGAATTAGGTCATTGATTAATAAGTTTTTTTTAGGGGGAATTAATGGCTAATCTAAGATGCAGCCTCCTCCAGAACTATTGGCATCCCTGGTAAAGATCAGTAACAAAGGTTTTAAGAATTCACCATGTGGTGAATTAGTTTAATCTCACATTGAGTCCAACCTTCAAATGAAGTACATTTTTTTTTTTTTTTAACTTTTTTTTGAAAAAGACCTATCATCATTAAATAATTTGTTTGATTTATTTGTAGTAAAAGTGGTTGCCAGACATATTTAATAGGAGAACAGAGACACCAAGTTTTTAAAAACTTCAGCAGCGTCCCTGCAGTGCTGAAAATGACCCAAATAGTCAGGGAATGGCCACTGAAAAATTAACTTTTCAGTTAACTCCATTTAGCTACAACAATACATACCTTGAATTTGATAATTCTGGGTCACAACAGGCCAACTTGTGCACGCTACATACCTACCTGCATTTTTTTTTGTAACAGTGCTTCTACTCGTCAGGCTTCATATTCCTATGGTAACAATGTATAGCTAGGTGTTAAATTAGTGTCCACGTGACTGCCCAGCCCACCATTTATCTGTACATTAGCCAAATCTCACTCCCTCAGTCTTTGCAGGTGGCGCTCATCTACTTGACCATTCATGTGATGCTAAAGAAAACAGGACTCATCTGGCCAAACATCCTTTTTCCATTGCTCCAGAGTCTATTTCTGACACTCGGTTGCATGTTGTAGACACTTTTGATGGTGAGGTCAGCTTGGTGGGCACTGTGATTCCTCTCGTAACCAGCGTTAAACATTTCTGTGACTTGTTTTTGTTTTAATGTCACATCAGCACACTTGAAACAAGTTCTATTGATACACACATTTCATCAGTGCAATTTAGTATCTCCAGTTCACCTAACTTGCGTGTCTTTGGTCTCTAGGAGGAACCCAAAGCACAAGAAGTGAGGGCTACTCTTTTTCAAAAACCCTATCTCTAATATAAATGTAGATTTTGTTAATTGTATTTGGTAAAATAGTGGCTGAACAGTCATAAAAACTGTTATAGCATGTATGTGACAAATAAAACTTGATTTGACTTGATTTTGGTTCGCCTGAGATTGAACCCAGGACCTTCCTGCTGCGAGGCCATACTGCTGCCAGAGTACTGCCCTTCTGCGACTTGTACCACTGTCCATCTTCTGTTCATTTAGGCAAGGTGGTGAGGGATTTGTTGCTCTCGCACATTGATGAATCTTGGGGGCCAACACCCTGTCACTGGTTCATTGTTCATTGTCCTGCCACAGACCAGTGAGCTAAATGGGAACACCCCACAAGCCTCATTTAGGAGGCTATGACCTAACTTGTCAACTATGAGAACCTGACTGTTCACTTTCCATCTAATCTACTCCAAAGATTAAGATGTGCTGTTGCAACAAGACAATCCGTGTTAAGTCATTCTTTTTGTGTGTGATCTTAATGTTTTACCAGAAATGTATATGCAGTTTTGTAACACCACAGCAACAATGATTACTATGGTTCAGTAAGAGCATTCTGTGACACTTTGCAGTGAATCATGCCTATAGTACACCCCACTAAAGAAAATGAGGCCTCAAAACCTGCCTGCCCTTTCGCTGACAAGAAGAGCAACATAGTCACCAATGATGATGGAGCATTGCAGGAAAAGAAAGAAAAAGAGCAATGGAGCTTTAATGACCCTACTGCAGCAAATCAAAAGAACAAGGAGAAGGAGGGCTTTGAAATCAAATGGATCCGTCCTGATCTCCCCAGCAAGTGCACCTGGAGGCTGGGAGTATCTCATACGGACTCTCCCCACACACATTCAGTCAGGTAAGCTATTGACACGTTTTATCTTTGTTTGATATCTGAGAAAAGTAGGAACTAGTGGAAATCGGCACTGGTTGATCCCTGTAGTGCGAATGTTTGATGCGTCAAAGGTGGTTATTAATACTGGTGAAAGCAGGTCCACTTGGATATTTCACAGTGATTCTGGCATTTTTTATTCTGTGGCCATGTGAGGGAAGGCACTGCTCAAAATCACCCAAGGCTCATCCCAACTGCATGTTGGAGGGAGCGTAATGGTTTGGGCTGCTTTTGACACCTCTTGGACATCTTGCAGCCATTGATTGAACTATTCAAAACTGTATGAAGAAAGGTGATACATTTGGTAATGGAGACCCTGTTCTACATCCCCAATTCTAATTTAGTTGGGATGGGGATTCTCCGTTTACACCCAATAATGACACTCACCTGTGTAATGTTCCAATCAGGTGCTTTTCGAGCAGTTCTCGACTTTCCCAGTCTTTTGTTGCCCCTGTCCCAACTCCTTTGGAACGTGTTGCAGGCATGAAATTTCAAATGAGTGAATATTTGCCAAAAAAATAGTCTATCAGTTTGAACATTAGATTGTATTTGTAGTGGATTCAGTTGAATATGGGTTGAAAAGGATTTGCAAATCATCGAATTGTTTTTATTTATGTTTTATGCTCCCTACTTCATTGGAATTGGAGTTGTAGAAATCGATATACCGTACTAACGTGGTTTATCTGCTTTCAAAGGACACCTGAGCCAAGAATTCTACCCAACATCCTCAGCAAAATTGGCAACACACCAATGGTGCGGATCAACAATATCACTAAGAAATGTGGACTCGAGTGTGAGCTGTGTGAGTTGGCAACCAGCTTTAGCGAACACGACATGGCACATTTAAAAACGAGCGGTGCACCTTTACATAGATGTGATGCGTGATTAGGTAGTTTTCAGATCAGGGTTTTTCAGATGTTTGTTTGTTTGTTTGTTTGGGTGTTGCAGTGGCAAAGTGTGAGTTCTTTAGTGCAGGAGGCAGTGTGAAGGACAGGATAAGTCTGCGTATGATTGAGGATGCAGAGAGAGAAGGCACCCTCAAACCTGGAGACACCATTATCGAGCCAACCTCTGGAAACACTGGTAAGTATACGCCAATGAAACTTAGTGATGATTACTGTAACTGGTATGTTTGTGGAGCTCCGGTTTATTTAAAAGGTCATCTTATCCCGCGTTGGTGTAATACTTTTACCTACTATTCAAGGCACAGTACTTCTTGACAAATATAAATATAGAGGCTACCCAAAACTTTAGGTCATACAACAAGGCATTGACTCAAATGAGAAGTAACTCAATAGGGTTTAAAACCCATGTTGATTAGTGCTGTTATGATCTTAACAGAGAAAGAATGTGGAAGTATAGTACACTGCTCACATAAATTAGGGGATTTTTCAAAATGTCATTTTTGTGAGTAGTATATTATGGCATGGATGCAGAACACAGAACTCCAGTTAATGCTGAAGATTTCATGTACCACAGCTTATCTAAAGTGATTGATTTACAACTCTGACTGCTGGGTCATTTTATTACATAATGATTGTTGTTTGTTTTTGGGGCTTTTTGCCCCTTCCAATGCCTCAGACATTTTAACTGGTTCCTGGTTAAGGTCACGAGAGGTCCGGAGCTGATTTCAGATAACCTGGATGGATGCCAGTTCTTTGGTCACAGCAGTGGTGGGCTAGCAAAACCTGAGCACCATGTAAAATCGTATGATTTATTCATTCATTTTCATACCTTAATCCAGTTCAGGGTCACTGGGAGCCATGGCCTGTCTAGCAGCGCACGAGAGAAGCAGCAAAGCGAGAACCTACCTTGTAGGCTGCCAATACACTACAACACTTCAGAGACACCAGTTGACCTGATGCGAGACTTTGGAATGAGGGCTCTAGAATACCCAAAGGAATTTCCCCAGAATGGAGAACATGCATAATCTACACAGGCATAGACAGTGCCAGGATAATCTTATGTCCATATGATCTTATGCCCTGTACAAAGTGTTTAATGGAAATGAGTGAGTTACATTTTTGCATACAGTTTGGCAGTGGGTTTAAAGTTCTGTCTGTGGCAGGAATCGGTCTTGCTCTGGCTGCTGCTGTGAAAGGCTACCGCTGCATCATTGTCATGCCTGAGAAGATGAGTATGGAGAAGGTAAGAGCATTGTCATCATCTCCTTACAACTGATGTAGCCAGTCTTACTCAAAGCAGTGAATGATATTTAACAAATTTAACAGATTAAAGAAAACAGAATGGTATTTAGTCCCAATCTGTTCCCACATGCAAGTTTGATTTCAAATGCTTCTCTGTTCATAATAAAAACTAGAAACACTTCTGGGTGATCAATATTCAGTTTAAGGAAATTATGTAATTGTCGACTTTGAAAATGAAGATTTTATCTTCAGGTGGACGTGTTGAGAGCCCTGGGGGCAGAGATTGTCCGTACACCCACCAGCGCCCGTTTTGATTCACCCGAGTCTCATGTGGGTGTGGCCTGGCGACTGAAGAACGAGATCCCTGACTCGCACATTCTGGATCAGTATCGTAATCCCAGCAATCCCCTAGCTCACTATGACACCACTGCCGAAGAGATCCTGGAGCAGTGTGATGGTTTGCACGCCTTCTTATCCTGTAGCCCTTTTCTCTTTTTCTATGCTTTCTAATAATTTATAGTGCTTTGCATATTTTGCACATACCCTGTTGATTTGTAAATGAAAGTATAGGAACAAACTGTGAGAAACAAACTTTATCATTCATCCATAATCTTATCCACGTGGTCTTAGTCACGGTCACGTCAGAGCTGGTGCCCAGCTGACAGCAAAAGGCTCAAGGCAGGAGCAACCCTAGACAGGGCACCAAACCATCGTAGGACACGTTCACTCACACACACGCTCATACACTAAGGGCACTTAGCTTAACATGGATGTCTTTGGATTGGTGGAGGAAAGTGGAGAACCCAGAGGACACCCATGCAAACTCTGGGAACTGCGAGGGAACAGGGCTAATCATTAACTTAACAAACTTAAAATTTGACATATTTCTAAAAGTTCTAATAAGACCACAAGTTAGTCAAGGTTTTGGAAAAGACAATTTGTCTTAAAGAGTATGCATTAAAATGAGCAGAAAAGTCATATAAACTGCTCACAAAAATTAGGGGATTTTTCAAAATGAATACAACGAGGATCCCTCAAAGACTGCTAAATAATCTGATACTATTCACGCCCCATCACTGTCGGTGTGTTTTGGCAGTCTTGGGTGACCATACACCCTACTGAACAGTCAATGTGGGGCACTCTCGTCCAGTTTAACACAATTCAGCTCAACAAATGAATATATCACTTGCTACTCCATCACCATAATTGAGTTTGTATCACAACTTTCTTTGACTTTTCAATTGCTTTTCTGATGATATTGTTTAATAAAATCTACTGCTCATAGAAATTAGAGGATTCTTCAAAACAATATCTCCCATAATGAATATCGGTGCGAATGCAAAGGCTTATTTTTTATCATTTCATATTCATTTGGAAATATCCCTTAATTTTTGTGAGTGCCCCGAAAATGAAACCTAATAAATGGAAAATGTGTTTTATGATGTCTGCTTGCATAGGTAAAGTGGACATGCTGGTTACAACCGCAGGCACTGGGGGAACCATCACTGGTGTCGCACGCAAACTGAAAGAGAAATGCCCAAACATCCAGGTGATTGGTGGCACATTTGGTTTAAATTTTAAAATTAAAACTTGTATAGAAAGGTATACATTTGTACATTTGTAGTAACATTTTTGTAACTTATTTTTTTGTTGATGATGAAATCCTAGGAAATCAGTAGCTATAGAAGTACTTGAATGTGAACAGATAATTGAGTAGATGTACAGGTGTTTGTAATAAATGTTTGTGTAGATGGATAGGTACATACACACTGTACACTCAGTGGGTGAGTGGGTGAGTGGGTGGGTGAGTGAGTGAGTGGGTGTGAGAGAGAGAGAGAGAGAGAGAGAGTGTGAGAGAGAGTGATTGAATGAGTAGAAAGCTAATGCAGAGTCTGTGTTTTGTGTAAGATCATTGGTGTGGACCCAGAGGGATCCATCCTTGCTGAGCCAGAGGAGCTGAACCGTACAGATAAGACGCAGTACGAGGTGGAGGGCATCGGCTATGACTTCATTCCTACTGTGCTTGACAGATCTGTAAGTGAACGTACAAACCATCATATGTCCATATGCACATTTGTGTGCAAAAATCTTTCGGTAAAGTATTGTCATATATTAAAACCATAATTTAAGCACCTATGTTCTTTACATTTCTTGAATGTGCTATGTTTTTGAATTCAGCCTCAGCTTTATTTATCATTGCTTTTTACGTTCTAGTCTATGGTTATTTATTATTCCAAAATGATTACTATATATCGTTTATAACATTTATTAATTAGAAAAGTTGGACTACGCCTATACACACTTTAAATACCACTAAGGATTTTAAAGTGTATTTTCTGGGATGTATGCAAATTGAATCAATTCTTATGAGACCCACATTCCGGGACCAGTGAAATGGACCTGTTTGTTCAGGAGACAGATGCCAACCAAACAGTCCGTTTCCAAATAAAAGAAAATGTAAATAAAGAATTTTGTTCATTTGATTTCCTTCAGTGGATCATCCGGTGACTGTTACATAAACGCTATGTAAGACATGCAACTAATATTTGTTTAATGCTTGCCATTTATTCTCTATGGCCCCCATTTTAAAGGCCATGGCACAAGCACAAATAAAGGTTTAAATAATATTGTGGCATTTTTGTGACCTTGCACAGAGCAGTGCAGTTAAACAAAAAAGGGTGTGGTTGGGTGCTATGCTGGAATATGCAGTGGATTGGTGTGATTCTGAACAGCACAGTGACTTGGTGGGTAGCACTGTGGCCTGGGTTCTGGGTTCAATCCCAGATGGAACCGTCTATCTAGGGTGGTAAAGTTACTGGACTCTGGACCTGATGGTCCAGGGTTCAAATCCAACCTCTGCCGCAGTTGGGTTCTTAAGCAAGGCCCTTAACCCACCATTGCTTGAATTGTAACATTGTATCAGTTGTAAGTCGCTCTATATAAGGGCGTCTGATAAATACCGTAAATGTAAAATCTAGGCCTGTTTCTATGTGCTGCTGGCTTTTGCCACAACCTTGATCTGGATTGAGCGCTTAAGAAAATCAATGAGTGACTGAATAGTTTGATTACTTATGCCTGTTAATTTTAAATTATGAACTTCATATAGATTAAATATAAAATTTTCAAATTCTAAAATCACTAGGATGGTTAATCCCCTACACCAGTTGTTTTGTGTATGTATGTATTAAGGTCACCTGCTAGAATACAGGTAATAGCATTTAATAGCCATATTTAAATCTGATTGTTTGAATGTCTAGTGGCCGTTTGTGCTACTGTCTCCATTAGGCCCAGTGACAATGGTCACCCTGTTGTGGTTGTGCTTCCTAAGGGTGAAATGCGAATTTGCGGTTTAAACCTATTCAGGAAATGTGCTTATGCACACGCATCACATTTAGGTGTTTGACCTCCCATCATGTTTTTATTTTTGCAAGTTGGTGGACACCTGGTACAAGTCCAATGATGAGGAGTCCTTTGCTATGGCTCGTATGCTAATCAGAGATGAGGGCATGCTATGTGGTAAGCTTGGTTACATGCTGACGTAAACGTATATTCTGACTGCAATCCTTGAGTCTCTTGATCATTCCCTTTCCTGGTATTTTTAGGTGGGAGTTCAGGGGCAGTCGTGGCAGCAGCAGTGAAGCTGGCCAAAGAACTAAAGCAAGGCCAGCGCTGTGTGGTCATACTTCCCGACTCCATCCGCAACTACATGTGAGGAGAATTTAAAGCAAGTCGAGATTAGCTCACAAAATGTGGTGTGACCTTTGTCCAAGTCGTAGCAAAGACCTTCTATGTCAACCAATGACACAATTATAAACACACTGTCACACATCAGTTGAGGTTTAGGTACGTGTGAACGCTTTAATTTAACATGGACCAAGTCATAAAACCTAACAGCAATAACATTTCCTGTAACTGCAGATAAGTTTTGGACTAAATCTGTACAGTTATGTAATTTAGTTAATTTTTTGACTACTAATTTAAATTGTATTATTGGTTTGTTATTTGATTTAAATTATTTGCCTATAATTTTGCTGTAATTTAATATACTTAATCAGTATTTATTTAATTAACATTTAGGCCACCCATGGAGGATGATTGTTGATTCTTGGTCCCAAGGTTTCTTCCTACTACTTTCAGGGAGTTTTTCCTTTCCGCTGTCACCCTAGGCTTGCTCAACTTGGGATTGGCCTTTTAGATAATGTATTACTGTAAAGCTGCTTTGAGACAATGTACCATTGTTAAAAGCGCTATAGAAATACATTATAATTGAATTGAATATATGTACATGATCGTATACGTTTTTTATCTTTATTATATAGCTAATTAATTTACTTACCCCATGTACATTGCTACCTCGGTTTATTCATTTGTTCCCGAAGACTTGCCGAGTACTGAAAATGCCGTGTAGTGAGCAAATTTTCCCCATAGTTTTGGCTAAAATGAATTGTGTGGCTCGACTCGGCTGAAGCAAGTCCGCCAGATATCAAGCAACCGACTTAAATTTTGATATTAACCTCTGAAGTACAAGATAGTCAAGAGAGTTCAGGACCTTGCTAAGGGCTCAATAGTAACCGCATGCCAGTTGGGCCATTGGGCAAGGAGTCTTAACAGGTGTGCCATCACTGTACACACTGGATGCATCTCTACCATTTTTCTGAGGCCTGCGTGTGCCTGCGTGTGCCTGCGTGTGCCTGCGTGTGCCTGCGTGTGCCTGCGTGTGCCTGCCTGTGCCTGCCTGTGTGTGTTTAGAAAGACATTATCATGTCTTGTATGACGATCAGGCCACATCACATGATGTTCAGTGTTGAAACTTGGTTATGTTTGATTAGGTTGTGGATCTGGTAGTGATTAGGTGTAACCTTTCTTTATCCTGTACAGGTCCAAGTTTCTAAGTGACAAGTGGATGTTCCAAAAGGGCTTCCTCAAAGAGGAAGACATCATGGTTAACAAGCCTTGGTGAGCAGAAGATTTGTCAGTGTTGATATATTGCTACGATATGTTAGTGTGGATATACTGCTCAGATGTGTCGATGATAGACTGCTCACAAAAAATGGGGGATATTTCAAAATGAATATGAAGCAATGAAAACAGAAGCATTTGATTTTATTTCAGTTAATAAGATAATCATCAAAGCAAATAAAAAAAGTCAACTACAGTTGTTCGATTACCCAAATGAGATACAAACTCCGTTCTCATGATTAAGCAGCAAGTGATCTATTCATGAGGGTGAACATGAAGCATGTTAAACTGGACAAGAGTGCCCCACATTGACTGTTCAGTAGGGTGTATGATCACCCAAAACACACTGGGAGTGATGGGGCACGGACAGGATCAGATTGTCCAGCAGTTCTTGTGGGATCCTCTTCATATTAATTTAAAAATATCCCCCAATTTATGTGAGAAGTGTATGTTTAGCTTTAGCTTTAGGCTAATAAACATAAGACAGTCTGGTAGTCCGGCATTACACAGACGTGATGGCATATGTCTGAAATGTCTGGCATAGTCTTTGGACCCCTGCAGCCAGCAAGCCTAGATTAGGAAAAGGCTAACTAATGTGTTGTGGGTCGGGTTATAATAATGCAGATATCCAAAATGCACTTTGAGAGTGGTTTCACCAGTGACTCTGATTTCTGTTCTCTCACAGGTGGTGGAATCTCAAGCTACAGAAATTAAACCTGTCTGCTCCTCTTACTGTGTTACCCACTGTCACCTGTCAGAAAACCATCAAAATCCTGAAAGAAAAGGGTTTTGACCAAGCTCCAGTCGTAGATGAGGCTGGGTAGGTCTCACCGTCCTAGACCACATGTGTACATGCATACCAAGCACAGTTGAGCCTAGTTACCTGAACTCCCATTATCCAAATTAATACAGTATGGAGTATTATAATACAATAATCCATCAACCAAACCAGCAACCAACTATAATGACAATCCAAACTAATGGTATTAATTTCTGAATTTCTTTCTACCACAGACTACACACTTCACTTTAATTCTGTTTGATGATTTATGAGATTATGAGATGATTAAACCAAACCAATAACCCGCCATGACAATTTCGATTTTACCAAAGCCTCCTACATCCTTTATGTTAGTATTATTTAATTATGAGATGGTTGTTTATTTTATATTGTATGATGTTCACATGTGGTGCTATGTGTGATGGACACTGCTGTTAAGAGCTTTGAAGTCCTTTCCACCCACAGATAACAGCCAATTAGAAGTTCCCCTGCTTCTCTACACAATTATTTAATTTAAAGTAAGGGGGCTCCGGGACAAATTTTCCCATTGGAAATAATGTAAATTAGGGTTCAGCTATATAAATATTCAATATCTGACAAGGTACATTCAGACTGCAGAATTTGACTGTACTACAAAGGTAGAAGGTTCAGAACTCGCTGTAGAATTCTAGAACAAATGGTTACTGTAGCCCAGTGTTTCATTAATTTTTTTTATCTGCAGTTACCCAATTGTAACCCAGTTATAAGTTTTTTTTGTTTTTGTTTTTTTTGCTTTGCTGTACCCCCTTGCAACAGCTCCATGCCCCACTGCTGTAGCCTAAGCTGCAAGTGCAGCACTGTGGGACCAGTGGTTAGAGCTGTCATCTCACATCTGGTGCCTCTAAATTCGTCCAATAAGTGCGTGTTGAGGCTCTGCACCCTGTGTTGGGGTGCGTAGGGGTTTGAAGTCATTTAGTTCCTGGCTCCCCACAACACTGAACAGGATTAAGACGGTTTGAAATGAATGGAGGAATTACTAAGCTTAATAATGTCCAGCACAAAATACACCACATATGTAGCAGTCATTAATGATGCCAATAAAAACACAATATCAATAATGGTCAAGTGGCAGTTGTTCGATTCATGGTAATATAAATGTATACTGTGGAAACATATCAGTCACATTTAGAGCTATATAATTCACAGTTCAGCCACTGTGTTTTAAATATTAATTCAAATGTCTCAAACTTGGATTTCGTAAGCAAGCTTGTACCTACCTAACCCTCTGTTGTTTGTTTAACGTCGCTATCGGCTTCATTGGGCGTTTCAGTGACACACAACGTTATCTCAAGACTAGTCATGTATGTTCACTCAAGTCGGTGCCAATTTAGTGTAATCAGTTAACTCAGAACGCAAGTATTTGGTCTGTGGGAGGAAGCCAGAGCAGCTGGAGTAAACCCATGCAGACTCCATACAGAAAGGACCAACCTGTTTAGGGCACGTTCTAGTCTGTGCCCTTGGAATTCCAGGATAGGACTATAGAACGGATATGCTTCATATGCTGTAGGCAGAGATTGTACTAGCTAATATCTGCGACACACAGGGTGGATAGACTTGGCCAAACCCAATGCTTAATAATGTTTTTGAAAGTGCTATACATTCTGTTTTTCTATATTAGACTCATCCTTGGTATGGTGACTCTGGGGAACATGTTGGCATCAGTGTTGGCTGGCAAGGTCAAGCCTTCTGACCCTGTCAGCAAAGTGCTTTACAAGCAGTTCAAACAGGTAGGTCAGACTGTTTAACCAGTAAAAGCCCAGAATATGCACACTCACAATGGTACTACAGAAAATACAGATGTTATTTCTATGTTTTTTTTTTTGTATAATGTGTAAAAAGCGCTCTCCTTTGCTCAGATTCGTCTGACTGATAACCTGGGAAAGCTATCGCGGATTCTGGAGATCGATCACTTTGCTCTGGTGGTGCATGAGCAGATTCAGTGTAAGTGAGCACTATGCAAAAACACACTTCATATGTTTATAATAGGTGTGGTTAATGCTGCGGTCGTCAATAATGATCTCTCAGCTCTTCTCCGTCACCTTTACCTGCTACACTCGGTAAATAATTGATGAGGTGAATCAGATGTGATTAAAGGATATCGCCAAACTGCTGGACTTTCATCCCGCATTTACTCCTAATCGGCCATAAACAATAATTCTAATCATCCAGGAACTATTTTACATTTATGTCATTTAGCAGACACCCTTATCCAGAGCAACTTGCAATTAATACAGTCTTACAGACCAATAAGTTGTGGGTTAAGGGCCTTGCTCAGGAACCCGACTGTAGCAGAGGTGGGATTTGAACCCTGGATCTTCTGGTCCATAATCCCGTACCTTAACCACTAGGCCACCACAGTCCCATATACACCTGGCACCCAGAAATCACATCAAAAATCATGTGCGCTTAGGAATCATGCACATGATGGCATGTGGAATTACAATTAGCCTGAGAACTGTGTAAAGTAGAACTTCAGGAACTTCAGCAAAGGATGATTTTAGGATATGACTGATCTTCCTCTCGCTCTCGTTCATTGCTGTTTGTTTGATGAGATGTGATGTGACGTTTATTTGTCTAGCCAAAGTCTATTTGCTCATCTGCGACTGTTTGTCGTCTGTCTCCATCCCTTTAAGATTTAACAGATGGCTCCACGAGTATGAGGCACATGGTGTTTGGAGTAGTGACAGCCATCGATTTGCTCAACTTTGTCACTGCCTACGAGAGACGAGAGCGATCATTGTCCGAATGCACAGACGATCAGTGATTTCTTTTTTTTTTCTTCTTTTCTCCCCCGTTATCCAATTTGTCTGCTAACCACCGCCTCCATTTGGCTATGGCCTGGCCATAAACGGAGCAGATTTCTGCATGTGAGAAGAATTGTTCTGAATGTTTAAAGCTATCAAATGACAAAGCCTTTGTACATTTTCGGAAATGTAGTTGCTTAGCCGATGTGTTTTAAGATCATGTGGGAGATGCAAATCTAATGTATCTATACATGTAAGAAATCTCCAGATAACAGTTGCAAATCTTTTTCATAAATACATCCTTCATATTTCATGTACGTGATGTAAAATCACCAAGTGAAGTAAAATGCCAGGTGTTTAGCGCAGCTTGACCAACTGTGTATTGTGAAATGTGAAGAAACTCACCATTGCTTATTGATCCCGATAAAACGCCAATCGTGTCTCGCCAGCGTAAAATTGTGGCAAACAAACTACTAAATCGATTTAAAGTTCAATGAGTAATTAGGCTTAGTATGATCTTTTGGATTATTGAGTAATTAGGCTCAGCGTAATTATTGGATTATTGCTGTACAATGTAAATGAATAATAGAAGCTATTTTGACAAATTCTGCTGAATACTTTGTCTTTTGTCAGTTATCCACCCTGCTTTTCCAGACACTGTTCTTAAGTTCGTTTGTAAAATTCGGAGTAAGAGAAAAATAAACCTTTTTGGCTTTCTCACTAAACCTGCATTTCCATCGCTTTTATCCAATAGGGATTTTCCAGAACGGCAAACACGTGCATTTTCTAGATGGTAACTGTTAAGTTTATATTAGCATTTAAAACAGGTTAGGAACCTAGATTGTGATATCAGATTGATGCTGCCATCAGTTAATGCCAATACAGTTAGAGGAGTATAACTAGAGATGCTAACCCAGTACATTGCGTTTTGGACACTGATATTCTGGTTACCATGGGAACCAATAAAGACCATGCATTTTTACTAGCTTAGGCAGCATAAACTAACTTGGACCAGTATGGAAACAGTGTTGGGCTCTAGGTGAAAGGATCTATGAATATATAGAATATGTATTTGACAACAACCAACAAGATAGGACCAGTTTCTGGTTAGTATCCCATGCTGGTAACCAGCATGCCAGTATAAAAGAACACAACCTATTCTGAGCATTGTTGGGTCATTTCTGGATGATAACACATTAAATGATGAACGCACCGTATAATTCATTATATTACTTAATTGCACACCCAATAAAGAACAGATGATTTGCTCTGTGGAAACATCTTGCATGGTACGGTTTTCCTCAATGAACTTATCCTTTCGCGCTGATGTTGTAATCACAATGCTGTGTACCATATTACATTCAGACATAGAAAATTTGATTCGATTCCAACAGCTCCTGTCTTGGTAAGATATTTTTTTGGTCAGAGTGTTTATATAAGGTTAACTTATCAATGAAAATATGGAGTCTACTCCAGTCACGGCACGTGTGCATGTTTGAACTTAAGTTATACTGCTAATAAGACACAAGTGTTATTGTTTCATTATTCCCATGTCTCCTGAGTTAAACTGACCCACCGTAATTTAATAAAACTTAATTTGCAAAAGATTTAATTAGGCACAGTAACTGATAAACTAATTGGTTAATGTTACTGGTTAATCACAAACTTTAGTTGTTTACCAATCAAGCGTTTTGCACATAACTCGCATTTAGATTCAGTTGATGATCCTCCACGTTAGCCATCTATTCAACATTGTATACGTGGAGCTCTTCTTAATGTTGTGGTTTGCACTCTGTGTGCCACTTTGTGAATTTTGAGGAGAAAGCTGTGGCAGAAAGCTGCTGAGCAAGCCAATTGAGACTAGGGCTTATCCAGCAGTAATATCTGGCTCCTGGTCACCCTGCTGGAAAACACCCAACTCGCTCATGGGGTTCTCTGGACCGGAAAAGCCTTGCTGGTGTTTTATTTAAACCTTCCCAGAGGGTGACGAAAATGCTTGTGAGATTATTTGAATTACGCCACATGGCTCAGATCAGAAGTCACCAGAACTGAGATCAGGATAAGAGTTCAGGACAGCCGGCATCCGACCAGCTGCCCAAACCACACAGTTTTATATGTCTAACGTCTACATTATTTATCTTTACACAACCTATTTAATACCAAGACCTTAATGGATCTTGACAGTATATTCTTTGGAAAACTTAATCCACTGAACCAAACCAATGGTAAGCACCACCTGTGTAGTGTATGTAGATCTAGGCCTGTTGCTGGGGAGATGGTAGGCTAGAGACTAATTTGCAAGCCATAGTTGGAGTTTCTGTTTACAGTTAGCACAATGTTGAAGTCATGTCAAGTTGCTTGATACTCACAGCATGTCAAGAGGCTCCATTTGCCAAATTATGACCCATTCACAAATTCACCTTTCCTAACCAGTTCCACTCCCATCCATGCTCTAGTTTGTTTTGGCAGCCAGGGCCAGACTGTTGTCTGCAGGTCAGCAGCATTCTGCTGACACCACCATTCCCATCATGAGCTCATGCCATTCTAGAGAGATCCATGTCTAAGCCTCCTGTTCCGTTGTTTTCAGTATATAAAGGCAGTCACATTCAAGGGTAGCACACACCTTCTGGCATTTTCTTGTTCACTTTTAGAGCAGGTCATTCTATCAACTTGCACTTGTTTTCCTCAAGCAAAGCTGAACAAGCCGGTGTCCAAAGCACCAAGACCGAGAGCCAAGAGACTGAACTAAGTAACGTTCACTTGCATCCAGAGGAAGAATTATGGATATTGCCATTCAGCACCCATGGCTCCGACGTGCTTTGGGCTATCCTGCTCGTCTCTTTGACCAGTTCTTTGGGGAAGGGCTGTTCAGCCATGACTTATTCCCCTACAGTGCCTCCTCCATCAGTCCTTACTACCGCCACTCACTCTTCCGCAGCTTCCTGGACTCTTCCAACTCGGGCATCTCTGAGGTAAGGCTATGGCTTAGCCACGTTAGGGTTTTGGTTAAACTGAGTAGCTAATGTACACAGCTGTAATGAGCAAAAGACAGCATGGTTTTTTTCATTGAGTAATTTTAACGTTTGTTATTTTAGAGACCATAACCTCACCTCAAATATGCATGTATCTGATTCATCTTCAGGTAAGGTCTGACAGGGACAGATTCACAGTCTACCTGGATGTGAAGCACTTTTCCCCTGAGGAGCTCAACGTAAAAGTTGGAGATGACTATGTGGAGATTCAGGGCAAGCATGGGGAAAGACCGGTAAGCTGTTGGTTCTTGTTGACTGATTGGTTGTGAGACAGACAGAAGTGGCGAACCCTAGTGATCTTCCTTGGTGTTGGACCGGATGCAAAGTCATAATGCATATTGTTTGTCTGGTCTTTGTCTATATGTTGCTAACTACTACTCCTTAGCTTAATCCAGCCAAGCTTAGGCTAAGGAGTCCCAAACGGTCCCGTGGATGTCCCCAATATTTTTCTGCCTCTTCTCACACCGTTCCTCAAATGTCACTATTCTCGTGCAGTCCCTACAAGCAAGTTTCAGTTTGGTCTTTTTCCCTGCAGGATGATCATGGCTACATCTCCCGTGAGTTCCATCGCCGCTACCGCCTGCCTTCCAGCGTGGACCAGTCGGCCATCACTTGCACACTGTCAGCTGATGGCCTACTCACCATCTGTGGCCCAAAATGTAGTGCCTCCGAGTCTGGACGTGGAGAGCGCACCATCCCTGTCAGCCGTGACGAGAAAACCAGCTCTGCCGCGTCCTCTTAAATAGGGGTGATGAGGGGGTTCACCAGAGGCTCTGATTGTTAAGATTCTAGTACAATTTAGTATAACGTGAGGAAGAAAACAAGAATGGCTGAGTAGTGAAACGCATTTTCAACCATCTGCTCACCCAACACCAGGGCAACCCTTGATTCCTTGATCAAACGAACTGGGATTCAGACTTAAGCCAATATCTAATAAGTAAAGAGGTGTTCGTAGTTCTGGGTTGAGATAAAAAGCTGAAAGCTGCCCTAATCCAACCGTCTTGCTATTCTTCCTCACCTGTGTCTGCTCTCTTCTTACCTTATCTCTGTCCTACAGACTTTTTACCAGTTCTGTTGCCTTGAGCCCTGTTCTCCCTCAAAACAGCATCTACTAAAATGATCTCAATAAAATTACTATTAACCACTAAGCAATCGAATTGCCTTTTCATGGTGCAGCAGTCCATACATTCTGTATCGTAACACACCGTACTGCACCTATCAGAAAAAGACAATAGAATTAAATACTTCTGCTAATGAATAAACATATTGGAAATGAAATGAAGAGGTCATATAGCAATTAAAAGGCAAATTAATGCAACATGCTCCACCATCTAGGACATGCTTACACTGGCACTCTATGCTCTCCAGGGATAGTAGAAGGACCAATCAAACCTGGCCAGGAAAAATGCAGGTTAGATAACGTTACAACCAGGGCCCTGGTTGTAACGTTAACTAACCTGCATTTTTCCCAGTATTACCAACAACATCAGAGACTCAGTCAATGAATGTAAATAAGTTCATATATACTGCTCACAAAAATTAGGGGATATTTTGGAATGAAATATCCAATAACGAAACCTCCCCCAATTTTTGTGAGCATTATAGTTGTATGTTAATACAAATATACAGATATTGAGGGGAGAAATGAATGAGTACTACTTACAACAGGACAGGCAAATACTCTATTGAACTCACCTTACAGCATGTTATAAATAGTAGTGGAACGTCATACACGCAAACAATAGTCACTCGAGAGAAAAAGTCTCTGAACACATCTACAGAGTTGGAACTTGGTCTTTAGTCCAAACGTGAGTTAACGAGCAAGCACCTGACCGGTAAGGTAGTACGTTACACTTCATACTTAGACACACAAATGACAAACCTCTGTTCTTTAACTCCAGCCTCGTCTCATGGATCTATAATGTTGATTGCCTGAGGTGACCGGTTGTTTATGACTACAATGTCTGGAGTTAAGACAGATTTTAGAATTGTCAAATCTGAACGGTCATGGATCGGATGAATGTTAAACAACATACCAGTACTAATAAACAAAATCTTGGTCAATTTTGATAATGGCACAAAATCACCGACAACAAATATAAACTATCGTTTAGTTTTATAGCTATTTTCATTAAGTTCTAAAGGCTGTACTCACTGTGAAACCTATTGGAAACTCCTACCAGTAACCAAGACATTTAATATCCTTCAAGGTGTTTGTGCCAAGAGCCATGCAGTTTAAGTGAGCTTTAATGTACTTAATACAACAACATGAGCATCAAACAAAAAAACTAATTTCAAATGCAAACTACATGTTTCGAATGCCAAAACACAATGCCAAAAATCTGGATCTGGCCCTTTTTAGTCGAGTACGTTGACTTCAGATAAACATGAAGAGCCCAAAAATAACCTCTCACTGAACCTAGAAACTCTTAATAGGCAACAATGATAATGTCCACCACACTGGCTGTTTATAGCACAGAGTACTGTATGCTTTATGAGGTGTGTAGGTGGTGGAGACCTCACGGTTCTTTCTCTGTAATCAACTGTGGCGTTTTGGTGAGGCAGTCGATGTCCACCAATGTCTCCTGGGCTGTCTGGCTAAGGGAAGAGTGGCGGCTTGAGGCTAGTTGACGGATTCTCTGCACAGGAATGGAATGCTGCAGGTCTGGATTGAGCTGAGCCAACACTACACCCTCTACAAGCAGAGACTGGAGCAGACGCAGGGCTTGCAGACATACTTCTGGGTCCCGTTCTGGTTACAATAATAATAATAACAACAACAACAACAACAACATTAGGATAAAGAATAATACAAGAAATTAGTCATTAGTCGTTGTTTTTTAATTTGTGCTTTTTGAATTACAGTAATACGTTACTACCATCTCTGGTGAACAGGGACTACAGATTCTAGTGTAATGTCGAAATGATGTCACGCACCCGAAAATTTCAATCTCAACCTGTTGCAGTTTACACTAAACAAGTCTCCACTACACAGGAGAGGAAGGAAACAAGCAACACCTGTAGCTCCTTTCTAAACTTCAATGCCATTTCAAGTATTATTAAGTGTTCCTCAGGTTTTTCTTCTCACTGCCTTGCCCACCATCGCCTGATTAATGAGAGTTTGGGGGGGGTGGGGGGAGAGAGTACGAGCCTTTTAACGTCCATCTGATTGGCATAAAAAAAAAAAGCACTACTTTCTACTATTTCGTTTGTGTTTCTAAAACATACTAATAAGAATTACTGGATTGTACAGTACAGTACTGTACTAAAATGTTTTCATATTGTATTTTAATTAATATTGTTGTTTAAAATTAAACACTGCGTGCAAAGTATCTAGCCTACTATGATGCCGTCGACAAGTCAAGGTCTCAAAGAATTTCACAGTTTCAGAGAGAGAGCGCTGTTCACAACAGGACGTGCTCTGACATACACTAAGTGCTTATTGATGCCTTTTTTCACTTGCATTTTAATATCATTAATTCCATTAAAGATACCGTAAATGCATTTGAGTGACTCGGGTTTGAGCCTTTGTTCCCCAAGCTCTGAATGTTCCTATTCTACTTTCATCTATGCTCGTCAGCCGAGCCGAACATTAACCTTTTTGGTTAAAAAGAAATAGGAAAAAAAAATCAGCCTTTTCTTTTCCAGTCGAAATTCGACAGTGCCATTTAGGATAGAAATAGAATTTCACTTCTCTTCTACAAAAAACATAAGGTAAATGCACTGTAGAGTGGTTTTGATTTTGATTTGAATTTTTTTTTTTTTTTCCAGATCTTCGTACAGAACCCTGTGCCTGTGGTAGCCTAGCGGTTAAGGTACTGGACT
>JAUZST010078847.1:0-20826 GCA_034779995.1 Parotocinclus haroldoi | reverse complement strand
TTACCTGTTAGTATGCCTCAGAATAGCATTTTTACAGCATTCTAAATTATATCAAACCATTACGCAACAATATGGTGCCATTATCCTGCCAATCCAAGGGTATTATATGGATGGAACTATAATGAACGAGAAACGAAACTGGGATCAAAACCAGGAACGTAACATTGAGAAGTAGGTTCTCATTCCTTAAGGAATGTCCTTTAATGTCGCTACCGACATCAGTAGCAATTAATTAACCTAATACACATGTTCTGACTGTGGGAGGAAACTGGAGTACCGAGAGTAAACCCAGGCAGACAAAGGGAGGACATGCAGACCCATCACAGAATGGACACAGGCTGTGTACTCACCATTTGGCCGATTTGAGACGCTTATATATCTTCTTAATGGAGTCCTAATGGTCAGATACTTTAAGGCTAATACAAGCTTTTAACTGACAATCACCTATTTAGATGTGTTTGGAACTGTAACCAAAGTTCTTTTTTCATGCACCGTTTGTTATTTTGTTATTCCACATTATGCACATTAACAATTTTACAGAATCTGAGTCAAGTTGAAATTGAGATCATTTTGAAATGTACAGCAATATTAGACCATTTTGAACATAAAGAGGCTAGCCTATACATGGATGGCAAACACAGATTTGAAGAGTACACACATAAAATCAGAACAATTTGCAATAAAAACAGCACTTCAAAACACAGGGCATTACCTGCTCACCATGTGGCCATGAGAACACAGGTGTTGTCTTTCTTATAAAATGCTAAATTAAATTTAGGCTCAGCCTATGAACTCAAACTCTGTTTTTATTTTGGTAGTGGCATGAAAATTTGGAGCATGTAAAACTTGACCAACTATTAACCTCATATTAAGACAAATCACAATTGCTTGTGGGCGATTTGCATATCCTCATGTCCATGTGGGTTTCCTCCCACATTCCAAAGACATGTGTTAGATTAATAGATGCTTCTAAAGTGCCCTTAGTCTGTGAATGTGTGTATGAGTGTGTGAGTGAACCTATGTGCCCTATGATGGATTGACGCCCTGTCCAGGGATGTTCCTGGCTCACCTTTTGTGCCGCCGGCTGGGGGCCGGCTTTCCAGCAACCGGGATTAACCAGATAAGAAAATGAACGACGACTGCTTGTAAAATCGCTTGTAAAAATCAACACTGAAAAGAAAGTGCAAAA
Source organism: Parotocinclus haroldoi (assembly GCA_034779995.1). Lineage (NCBI taxonomy): Eukaryota > Metazoa > Chordata > Actinopteri > Siluriformes > Loricariidae > Parotocinclus > Parotocinclus haroldoi. The sequence goes on along the minus strand of JAUZST010078847.1, from coordinate 19,637 downwards.
AACTCTGAGTAATAAAATGGTTACGTTCGTGCAGCAGCATATCAGTGGAAACCCTATAAATTGTGATGATTACTATTTAAATCAATGCTGATACAGATTTAAACAGATCATAAAAGAATCCCGGTAAATATCTAAGAGATGAAACATATTTCACTTTTATTGTAGGGCTGCAGTTTGAACTAAATCAGCAGAATAGTCCACAAACAAAGCAGATGTGTTACCGTAGTACATTTGAAAAGTGAATCGACTTTGACAATGCATGACAGAGCTGTAACACCAATGTATTGTGTTTCTTTGACATGTTTACTTGTACAGGGACACACCTCAGCAGGGTTTGTGGCTGGTCTTGAGCCAGTATGCCATTATGCAAACCAATGTAAAGACTTGGGTTTCTGTTGGAATAGATTAATTTAAATGCAGGTGTAAATTCGACTCAACTGAACACTACAGTACATGAATATTTTACATTTTGCAGATAGTCAACACGTGTTGAGCTGAATTACCGAATCTTTGTATAGTTGTGCTATTACAATGCATTAATGCATGTGTTGAGTCTTTCAGATTTATTACACTAGTCTACAGCCAAATAACTATTTCATAGCTATTAAACAAGCTATTGGCTTATTTATATGGTAGGGGCCATAATTCGTAATGAAAATGTCACCGAAATTCATATATTGATTGTATGACTCACTAGCAATGATAAACATTGCATAACTTTAAAGAACTGCAACAAATATTTTAACAAGTCATCTCAGATATCATAATAACATCTTTTCTGCCTTGCACCCTGGCTATGGACCCCCTTAACCTTGAGTTTGATTGATTGGATGAGTTTGAATACTAATTACGTACGAGGACGACCACATGCAAATTAATTTGTAAATTAAATAGTAATTAATTGTCTTGCCTGTGTAGTCGATAATTGAGTTGTTGTCCCTACAGTAAAAAAAAATGAAGCGAATTCATATTTACTATTCCCAACATTCACACAACACCAAAGAATAGATAAACAACAACCCAAACTGCAGTCACACTTCATAAAAGATATTTTAATGTGGAACTCCGATCTCATAGGTATCCAATAATGAACTCACAACTTCTAATAATAAATTACATCACTGAGAAGGGTGAAGAGAGACAAAACAGCCAAAGGCCTCATGTGCATTGCACAAACAAGCCCTGCTTTCTTTCTTATTAAAATAACCACACAATCTCCAGCAGGCTGCCTTTCGGGTTCATTTTTGTGGGGCAGGTAGACTGCAAGACTGTACAGGAATATATTACACTCTAAATAAATCATTACAAACTTTCTGGAATGTGAGTCATATGAGAATATTAACATAATGCATCTCGTACTCTAAGTACTGTAGTTGTATAACAGATTTAATTTTAAATCACGCCATGTACTTTAATGCTGTTGAATTATAAATGTGACTTTCTAAAAAATAGAGTAGTCACCTGTTTCAGGTCTGTTCCCCCTTGTACTTTTTATGCCATGCAGTAGCATATATTTCAAAGTAAGCCTGCAAAAAGCCTGCAACTGTGTACACTGGTAGCCACATAAACATCAGATCGCTATAATTAAAAATAAAACAAGCAGACAAATGGACTAACAGTGATGTCCAGGCTTTACTGAGCCTATATGTGACTACTCTCTGGAAGTACAAAAGCAGCTAAAGGTTTAAAGTCAGCACACAGACAAACTCTAGAAGTATGTGGCTTCAACCACAAAACAAGAGGTTTAAATAGCTGAGGACTTCAATAGAAAAATGCAGACCAGGTAAGAGGAATTCGTGTCATGTTACAGCATTCCCTCATGCTGTCCTTAAGGAGAACACAGGCAGTAGGTGCTACCACTGTACCCATTGCAGTAGGTAGAAAAAAACTAAGTAGGTCAAAAAAATATTAATAATTACAAATTTTTTGCTAGCTATGCTTTGCTGGATATGTTCAGTACGAACAGCAGCAGATCAACAACGAACATGTTGACTTACTTGCTTCTTGAATTACTTAAAGATTTTAAGAGACATCAGATGTCTACAAAGTCATTTGTGGCTGATTCATGTGATATATCAATAAATGACATTTTATAATTAATATAATTTTATAATAAGTCATTAGATAAAAACAGCCAAGATTTCTTTTTGCAACACTAACATCTATGCTACTATACATTCTGGTAAGAACATATAAACGTAAATGTATGCATATCATATAGGATGTAAACGATCCGTATATTAAATGCTTTGTCCATATTTAATACAGCAAAAAAAGCACTAATTGTACTCTCAACTATAAATCACGTTATGTTGCCAAAAATGGAATGGTAAAAACGAATATGGAAAGGAAAACTGTTTTCACACTCAAAATGCATATATAGCATTTCTAACAGCACTCAACTCAGTATGATGACTACATGCTGTCTATGCTTTCATCCCAGGCCAAAGCAAACACGCCTTATCCAGCTGATTCGAAGAGAGTCAGGTGCAAATTATCTGTTTGGGACCAAGTCCAAATCAGCAGGAGAAACATGCCACAGGGAACATCTGTGCAGCAGGATGGGCTGGTCCAGAAAGCATGTTAGGTGTGCACACGCTGCATGGCGATGGCAGACAGAAGCCTGCCGAGACTGCTGAAGAGTGGAGTAACGAATGTGTGTGTCAAGCTGTTCCAGGTCACATGGATGGAGGGTAGCATCACCATGCAGCACTTTATCAACGGCATCAACAGCCTGCACACAATAAATGAATTAATATCATTTCAACACTATATGAAAAGCATCTGAACTACTATTTGACTATGCCTATATCCGGTCAGTGCTCATTTCAATCAAAATAAAATGCGGATGTTAAACGGTGCGCGCCTGTGTATATATGTGACATGTATTAATATATAAAAACATATGTGTTTTGTAAAGCAAAGTGAAAAGAAGAAAGCATGTAATGTTAAATATAACATGTTTCTGCACATTTTAATAAACAATTAGCAAGCCAGTTAAGTCCTGAGACCTATAAATAAATGTGTTTATTGTAATAAATGTGATAACCGTGACATTGTAATATTGTGATAAACATATGCAACAAATGATTTAAATAAGTTGAATATAATTTAAGTTGAATGTATTAGTTTAATTTCAGTATAATTGACATTATTTTATGTATCTGTCATTATTTCCTTAATTCTATTATTAATACAAAGTTAAATATTTCAGTTAACATTTAGGCCACCCGAAGACGTCGGATCCTTTTTTGAGTCTTGGTCCTCCCAAGGTTTCTTCCTTACAAAATTCAGGAAGTTATTTCTTGCCACTGTCGTCCTAGGCTTCCTCAATTTGGGATTGGCCAGATTGGCACCACTCTCCCAGGAATACGCAGAACATATAGCAGCGATACCTCTCATCCACACAAAACCAGAGACAGAATACAAACCAGAGTGTCTCTATTGGTAGCCTGGGTTTACTCCAGGTACTCTGCTTTCCTTCCGCAGTCCAAAGACATGCATTAGGTTAATTGGTGGCACAGAATCCAGTCCAGTTGGTGGTGATAATGCACCAATATGGTGTGCCAATTGTCATAAAGAACTAAGGAGCTATTGCAGGTGTGGTATTATATGTATAATGTTATATTATGTTATGTTATATGTCATGTTATATGTTATGTTATGTTACGTTTTGTTATGTTAGGTTATGTCATGTTATATGTTATGTTATGTTATGTTATGTTATGTTATGTTATGTTATGTTATGTTATGTTATGTTACGTTATGTTATGTTATGTCATGTTGTATGTTATGTTATGTTACGTTTTGTTATGTCATGTTATATGTTATGTTATGTTACGTTTTGTTATGTTATGTCATGTTATATGTTATGTTATGTTACGTTTTGTTATGTTATGTCATGTTATATGTTATGTTATTTTATGTTATGTTTTGCTATGTTGTTATGCTATGTTATGTTTGGTTATGTTGTTATGTAATGTCATATGTTATGTTGTTATATTACATTTTGTTATGTTATGTTATGTTGTGCAACGCTGAATAAATAACAAAATAAATAAAATAAAACACTATAAATGACAAACCGTCAAAACCTGGTGGAAACTATCATTAAATAATTATATAACGTATTGTATCCACATTCTATGCAATATGCATCAAACATAATGATTACATTTCTGGTTAGCTTCCGCCTGCTTCTCTCCCTTCCTGTATTTTGTTTGCCTAGTGCCAAACCTTATCTAGCTGTCCAACTGCCTAGACAAATATGCCAATGTTGCTGTTTGGAACTGTTCCCTAGAGCCAAATAATAATAATAATAATAATAATAATACCAAACTAAAAGCTTACCAAACATATACGCAGCTGAGGATCGCAAAAGCCAGTCCAGCCACGAAGGCCATGGGGATCGCAAACAATGTAGTCAGGATCCGGTAGAATACAAACTTTATGAGCTCAAAAAGTGCATGACTGCCGATCCACACCGAATCCAGACTGTGCACATAGCTCGGTTCAGCAATAACATCCTCAAAATCAACCTGGAGAGAGAGGACAAAAAAGAAAGTCTTTTAATTAAGGTTTTAATGTGAAATTGATCAGAATAATTACAATCAATTAATTAATTAATAACTAAATGATATCTTTTTTTCTCAAAAATTTACGTTTTGAATTATCCCCTAATTTTTCAGAGAAGTATACATAATATGCAGGTCGTAAGTACATTTACAGTATTAAATATGATGTTCAGTCCACAACCAAATCACGTAACTTGCAACTTCACAGAATGTTATACCTGCACAGCATTCAATCATTCATTCTCTTCCGCTTAATCCACACAGGGTCACAGGCCAGCCGGTGCCCAGCCGGCAGCTCTGGGCGCAAGGGCAGGAACAATCCTAGACGGAGCGCCAATCCATCGTAGAGCGCGCGCACACACACACACACACACACACACACACACACACACACTATGGGCCACTTTAGACACCAATTAACCTAGCAAGCATTTATTTGGCCTGTAGGAGGAAACCAGAGTACCCTGATTAAACCCAGGACATGCAGACTCCACACAGAAAGGACCCAGGTCGCTCCACCCTGGGATTGAACCCAGGACCTTCTTGCTCTGAAGCAGTGGTGTTACCCACCGTGCTGCCTCTGCACAGTATTATCAGAGTTAATAGAGGAATGAGGTCACACAGCGGAATTGCTTATTGGACCTCTGCGCCATTCAAGTGCCCCTTGATTTTGTGTATCATAAAGTATGTTTAATTCTTAAGAATTCCAGTGTTCATTTTTCCCAAGGTCCCATAGTTAGGATTATGGTAATCAGCATGGTAGACTGGAATAAATATGAGTATACTGACCAAAAGTAACGAAATTCTGGTATACTGGTCATCAGCAGGGGATAATACACACCAGACCAGCATACCAAGTGCAAGTCCAAGTGCTGTTTTTTTTAAACAGTGTTATATGTATTAACTGAGAACACTTAATGATTTCATTAATGTCATCTAGGTCGGATTCATAACGGGACCAGCAACACACATTAAGTAGGCCTATTAGCTACACAATTTGTCGTAGTAACCGTTTGAGCACTAAAAAGTACTGAACACTGGAAGTGCTTTTTATTTACTAATACCGAACCCCACTTTAGCGTAATGTTGTTTTTCCGCAGCTACTACGCGCGTTTGCTGTTTAGGACGCAGCCAGAAACTTTCCAAATACATCACGGCTGAAATAGTAAAGTCCTATAATCCGTACTGCAGAAATATTACCATCGACTTACTTAATATCGTGGAATAAACCTAATTTTAACACTGAATGCTATAGCTCTGTGAACGTACCTGTAAGTGAGCGTTAATGTCGTGTGGGTCTCTGTCCGGTACGGGAGTAAACGCTTTGTTTTTCTTCTTCAGAATCGGATCGATGGAGCTGTTGAAAGCGTCTTCATCCATGAACACGCAGCTTTCGGATCTCTCCTTTTCCAGTCCCATTCTCGGTACAATCCGGGGGAAGCTTCGCACTCCTCTCTGGTCGTGTCTCCAGCGCTCGCGACCAGTGTTTTGCAGGGGGATTGAGCTCACGCGCGCGCACGTACCGGCCTACCGGTCGCACAGCACCGTTTATCGTCTGACCTTTCAATAAGTTTACACTCGCAATATTGAATAACAGAGGGGATTTTATGGTTCCTGTAATCTTTAAGGTGCTCTTTATGTTTATTTGATATGGTTTTTTTGGTTTTTGGTACTATGTACTGGTACTGTGGTGTGGCTCACTTGTTATAAGGTCATGGACTGAGCACCAGTGGTCGAGCTTTCAAATCCCACCTCTGCCAGTTTGCCACTCTTGGGTCCTTAAACAAGGTCCCGAACCAGAGGTGGGAACAAATCAGTTTCCAAGTAACAAATAAGCCTCAATTCTTGACACTTACTTAACAAGTCAAGATGGGCTAGTCTCAAGTAAGTCCCAAGTCCTAATCTTCAAACCTTAGGCAAGTCACCAACTGCCATTTCAATATTTAAGACTAATGAAGTCGTAGACTACTAGTATATCAAACTTACATTATGTATTAATCTTGTTGAATGAAATATTTTTAAATTACAATGAGCAGATAAAATAAATTGATGATATAATGGTATGTTGGGAAAGAGCCGCTCACATCAGCTATTCTTAGTCATTAACTCACCAAGTGAGCTAGTTAGTACATATGTTCTGTTCTTTGTAAAGTCTCAATTGATAAGCAAGGTTTGAAGTTGTTGCATCTCTGTCAGTGATTTTCACCTCATCTTTTGCTTGTTGCAGTTCTTTTTAACGGATTACAGCGTAGTTAAAAAAGACCAATTTGCCAGCATGTATCTAGTCCGTACAAACTTCAGTTCTGCAGTTCTTAAGTTTCCTGCAACTGGCTGCAGAACTTCCTTTGTTGCTAGGTTACTGACAAACACCCTTGAGCAGTTCAGCTCCCTAATGTTATAACGATACAGCTCCATGCAAGCAACACAAAAAGCTCATTTACAATCCAGCCTTCAGTTTTCTGCTTAGCAAATGTAGTGTTAAGAATATAAAAGCTAAAGTCATTGACTCAGCAGAAAGTAGACTTTCAAAGCTTTAGCGCAGCTTCCTTGTGTTTATGATAGTATTGCATTAAAAGAAAAAATACAAATTAAGCTTCAATCGTGGATATGTATATTGACAGCAGGTTTAATCTGATTGTACTGGAACCAGCTGGGAAAAGGAAACAGGGGAGGTATTTGTAGATCATTACAGCAAAGCAAAGTACAAACAAACTATAGCATTCTAGGGTTAGTGAAAACACAATGCAGTGTGAAATCCCTCTGGATAAAACATGGGCTAGTGGACAGTCCTGGGGCTGACCAGTCATTGTTTTTGTTTTGTGTGCTTGTGTGTGTCTGGGTTATGTGACCATTAAGATGTTTATGGTGCACAATATGTGTGTGTAACCTATGGAAACTAGTGGCAATATTCATATATCAGATTGTGTACATTTATTTATTAGCTCTCTAATGTTAATATACACTATTTGAGCAATAGCATGATTTATTTTCCAGTTTTCATCCTTGCTTTTCCTGACCAAGGTCACAGGGATTCAAGCAGCTCCATCTGAAGAGAATGCAGGGCAGGGTAGGACTCGTTGTTGGTTTCCTCCACCACAGAAACATCCAATCACGCCTGCATGTGATAAATAACCAAGACAAAGGGCACTAAGGGCAGTAAGGGCAATAGCATTAAACTCTTGCACCAATGGAGTACTCTAGTTACATGATTTAAAGGGTGGCACGGTGGCTCAGTGAGTAGCACTGCCGCCTCACAGCAAGAATGTCCTGGGTTCTTGGAGTGGCCTGGGTCCTTTCTGTGTGGTGTTTGCATGTCATCCTCCAGGTCTGCATGGGTTTACTCTGGGTACTCTGGTTTCTTCCCACAGTCCAATGACATGCACATTAAGTTAAGCGATTACTCTAAATTGGCATTGCCTTGTGTGTGTGTATATATATAACTAGTTCTGACATATCCTTGTGTGTAGAGATAACCTTGAGCGCATCACTGAACTGGCCACTGATGCCAATAGCGACATCAAATAAACAAACATGATGCGAATGTTTTAATGGAGCTTACAGTAATACGTAATAAAAGAAACGATACCGCCAGGACGTAAATGCAACTAGAATTCTTATGCACATTGTACAAGCTGTAAATGGTGCCTATAGTACTACCATTGTGGGTACCCCCACTACCCTCATATTCTCTCTATCCAATAACTATCTAACTGGTTCACATTGACTTGTTGAGTCTCTGTTTTATCTGGTTCATCTTCTGTGTACTGTCAATCAATAAATTTTTTGCTTCAGTCTAAGTTTTGCATTATGTTCCTGATTATTTTGAACAAGTTGGACATTCCCCCAGGTTGGTTGGAGTATGCTGAATGCAGTTACAGGCTTCCTCCTGCCTGATGAGGATGAAAACAATGTCACCGATATCCTCATTAGTGACTACTTCCTGACAAAACACAAAAGGCAGTTCTCAGGGACTTTGCAGCAGCTCCTGCGTCAGGCATGTGCAGTCCCATAGAACATTCCTGATGAAGATTTGACAAAGTCATACCAGGGTCATTATTTGCATGAAATGATTATTTATGTACCACTAAAACACGAACCAGCATTATATAGTGATGTGTCGTCATATGAGGGTGTCATAGGGTGTCATATGAGTTCACATCAGTATTGCATAAAAAAGAAATGTATTATTATGACAGCACAGCGCTGAAACCATGTTCATGTGACTGTTATGACATAGGAGAAACCCAGTCTCTTGTGCTGTGCTGCAGAAGGTTTGTAACTGATACGTTACATTAAACAAACACGTGTTACACCTGGGGCAACATTTTTCAGTGATGGTGCTCTGCAGTGAGATAAACAAGATCACCTGGTAAGCAGAATTATTAGGAGCCGGGATTTAACTGGAATGGAGGAGACAGTCCTAACAAGTTCAGGGCTAGATTGCATTTTGAAATTCTAACACAGTCCCCATTCAGTGGAAAATCAATCTCCTGGTCATGACAGTCCCCTCCAACCATTTTCCAGCGGAGCTCACACATAGCAGATGACACAGATACATATCATATTATTACTGACTGAGCTTGGAAAACCTGCTCAAGAGTTTTCAACCAAAGGCTCTGCCCTAATCTATCTCTGTGTGGGCTTTATTTGTTGTATTCACATTCTATTTTTAAAGTTATACAATATTAAGTTTACTTCATTATACAAACTTCAATACCAATCCATTCTTAATCCATCAGCCAGCTCCATGAAATCATGGAATCATGATCAAGACGCTGGCTTCAAAGTTTCAGTCTGTAATTTGTATAAACTGAGATATAGCTATAGTAATTGAATATATACTGCTCACAGAAAGTAATAGGATATTTTATTAGGGCATATTTACATTTGACAGGGTTTAATTTGATCTTTATTTTATCGTTACCATCCAAAGAGAACACAGGGTGCAACATTGTGTCATCACTGCCACTTTACTGGGAAACGTGCCGGAGTGAAATGTTGCTCTGGCCCACTAAAATTGAGGGATAAAAAGGGTATTTTATCTTGGCTTGCTGAGCAGAACTACAGGACATGCCATGCAAATTCAGTACATCCACTACATTTCCCACAATGCCTGAGCATCTTTCCAAAAGCTTCAGAACTTTCAAGTAAAGGAAACCAGAAGAAAGTCTGCCATGCTACAGACAAGGTAGTGATAGCTTGTTTAGTCAATGCAATTAATTAAAAAACAAGAGATAATTTGTTATTAATTTCTCATCCAGAGTAACTCCTTCTTTATTGTTAAATCACCTAAACTATTTAGTGTTTAACAGGCTTTATCTTTTTACCACATGTGCGCATGTATGACTGATTGGAAAGCAGAGGGGTATAGCTTTGCCTCTATAAAGTCTGTGTGCACCCCAGTACGAGTATAAGTAGTATAGAAATAGACTATACTCGCAGGGCTGAGTATGTTTCAGTGATGGAGATGATTTCCCGACTGGTCTCCATCAGACACAGCCAATCATGTCTGGCGGGGCAGAGTTTTAGATCACTCCACTGCAGGAGTGCACGTTTAATATACGAATAATAAATGATTATTATATCTAATAGTTATACATATATAACTATACAAGTGTCCACACTTCCATTTGGCATATTTTATTGATCTTTAAAAACAAACAAAAATATGTAACCTTTTAATGAATAAATCACAATAAGACCTTAGACAAACACAACTGAACCTAAAAATGCCTAAATGAGCATCAGAGTAAGTTTTTGTATGAAAAATGATGAGTTTATCATTTATCTGTGAACTCGCTACCAATAAAAATAAATAAAAACACACACACATACGCACACACAAACACGCACACACACACACACACACACACACACACACACACACACATACACACACACTCACACACACATACGCACACACAAACACACACACTCACACACACATACGCACACACAAACACACACACGCACACACACACAAACACATACACACACACACACTCACACACACACACGCACACATACACATACACAAACGCGAACACACGCACACACATACACACACACACGCGCGCACACACACACGCGCGCACACACACATGCACACACATACACGAACACACACACACACGCGCGCACACACACACAGGCACACGCACACACACACACCCGCTTTGGAGAATACATGAGTGCTAACAGATTGATTGGCATGAAGGATTTTTCCATAGGAAACAATATTGTGAAAGATATGACAAATATGTTACTAGCAGGAAGGCAGACTTGAGGATTACAAGTGACTAAAGGAAGCTGGACGGCAGGATTTAAAAGGTTCTTTTTTAATTTATTGTGTCTCACGTCACGAGACACAAATAATGATTCATACATAAAACATTTAGCATTGTTCTCATATATGGTTATTATATAATATATACCCAAAAGTTTAAGGACACCAAAAAGCACTAGGGATACTAAGAAGCATGGCTTCATTCACACTGTATTTCTGAAAACCTTAAAAGGATGTTTCTTTGAGAAAACAGTTGGGCTGCTCATACCAGTACATGGTATTGGTAATGGTATGTCAAAGTAATAAATCACCACTGCTTTCCTGATAAGCCAGTATGGCTGTATCTCCAGCTGCATTCTGCTGCACTAAATGATGTGGGGACAATTCGCAATATATTGTGCGTAACCTACATTTCAGCATTTTACAGTCCATTATCTATCCTAAGAAAACAATCTGGGGCCGTGTCAAACCACACACTACAATATAACAATCCCTAAGCAGAAAAAAAGTTTGGACCTAATGGAGAATGCAAACGAAAATAAATGCAGTGTTACATTTACTCTGTTTTTTATTTCATTGCAAACAGTATGAACCCAAGATTGTTCATATTTTTTCTGGTTTTGTAGCTTCAGATCGTTTCTTTCACAATTTCCCCTGTAAATGCACCCATACTCTCTTCATCTACAGCCTTTGTAATGTGTACAGCATGTGGTTTTGCATTGTCTTGCTGAAAAAAATGCATGGATGTCTCTGATAAATATGGCACCCTGAAGGCAGCTTATGTTGCTCTAAAATCTCAATGTACTTTTCTGCATGAATGCTGCCATCACAGTCGTGTAAATGTCCTTTGCCGAGTGCACTGACATAGCCCCATACCCTGACAGACACTGACCTTTGGACCTATTGCTAATAACAGTCCGGAGTGACCTTTTCATCTTTGGTCGGGAGAACAGGGCATACGCTTCCTCCAAAAAGATGTGGAATACTGATTTGTCTGACCACAACAGACCAGTTTCCACAGTGCCTCTGAGCCCAGAGAAATCAACACCCCTCCTGGACATGGTTAACATAAGTCTTCTTTTTTGTACAGTAATATTAGGTGGTATTTGTGATTGTAACTCTGTACCTTGTAACTCTGAAGTCCTTTACAAAGATTAAAAGATATATATAAGAAGTAATCCCATGGCCATGTGGAAATCACATCATTATTATTTTTTTACTCCAGTACTAGCTCTATAGTGCCTGGTCCCAGCCTGTCGAGACGATTTCCATCGTTTTTAGTTCCATGGTGATGAAAAATGCTATGCCGGGTTCGGATTGGACGCATACTCCATGATACAGTTGTAAAGGTGTTTTATTCCTCCCCCAAAAAATAATAAAACTAGATCCACTGGTCGTAAATTAAGATAAGTAACAAAGTATGGTCAAACAGTGTGAAACCTCCGACCGCAATTCTCATCCCTCCCAATTAGAAGCCGGCCATGTATGTAACCCATAACCTCTGACGTCACCAACTCACGCAGGTGATACATCACTGAAACATAAATGAAACGCTACGTTAAACTCTCAATTCCAAAAGAATGAAACAAATAACAAATAAAAGACAAACTAACAAAAAAAATACAGAATATCAAAATGGCTGTAACACAGTTTGGCATTCTTAGCCAGTTCCCCTCCAGAGCTTGCTGGAAAGCATAACTATTTTGGGGGATTTTTTCAGTATTCGTACAAAATACTATAAATAAAAATACTACTAATACTTTTAGACAATACTTTATAATACATAGCCCAAGTTTGCCCCTTTCCTTCCTGAACCAGTGCAATCGACACGCAGACGAAAGAGAATGAAGACTTATTACACCATTATTGTGTAAATAGAGCAAGGAGTGGTTGCTAGACTCTGGCAAATATACTGATAAGCACTGTTAGTAAATCCATCATGAGTCTGAGCAGAAGGAGCTGAAACATCTGCTCTCCTTTTTATTTGTTGGGTGTAATATTTATTTAGAAAAGTTCAGGCAGTGTAAAGACTGAGCGTGATATGCATAGCAAGGCTAGTATTCTCTGGATGGTACCCTCACTCTCAGTATTATGTCAAACTACATTTTATTTACAGCTTGGCCTAAATTCAATACAAAGTCTTAGGACACTGTTTGTGGTTTTAGCAAATGTATAACGAGCATGTGTAACATATTGTTGAAGTTTGGACAAAATAAAATATCCCATAATGTAATATACCCATATTTTGTGAGCAGTGTAGTTCAAATCCACTGATCTTTATTCCCTTGTGAAACCTTGTGATACCTGTTCCCCTTCTGAAAAGCGGTTTCTTGGCTACTTCCCTTTTTAAAAAGACCATCTCTGTTAAAGCTTCTTCAGACTGCAGAAGGGTCCACTTGGCATCCAGATGAAGCTGCCAGATGCTGCTATTGCTCAAGTGTAAGGGAAGATCGCCATTGTATTGTATAGAAGCTATTTTTTCTTTCAATGGTTAATGCTGCATGCAAGTTTCTTGTATTTTCTGGTTGTACTCTAATAAATAGAGAGATAGAGAGAAATAATTAGCTATAGTAATTATACCCTTGCTATAACAATGAAATACCTGATCTAATGGTGGCTTAAGACCTTAGAACATTATTGTACTTTCATATATATTTTTTACCTCTGAACCATAGTCCATAAAAACTATGTATCTAAAGACTATACTGTATATCTAATTTATTGGTGGAAAAGACTAAAACTTTTTCACAGTACCGTTTGTACTTAGCAACGCTATATGGCCTACTGTAGGGTACTTGTATTGACAAAATAGCTGAGAAACTGCTGTGTTTCCCATGCACCTATCAACATCAACCATCACATACTGATTTAAAATTTTTGGACTATTTTAGTTGGGTAAAATCTTATCTCACTGTAATGCTGCATTTAGCGCATTGACTCGTTCAACCCCTCCTTAACTAATATGCTCTCTCTCTCTCTTTCTCTCACACACACGGAATGAAAAACTTTTATGTGACAGCACAATGTAAAAAAAAAATTCATTTAATTTTGAAATACCCCTAGAGTTCTAGATCTAATTAATCATCCCCTAATTTTTTGTGAGCAGTGTATGATGCAAGCAGATATTTCAGAAGAGAGCTGGAGACATAATGTATGCAGAAAATGCAATGTGCACACAAGGCAAAGAAGGAGTTCTTGTTGTCCTGGGTACAAATTGGGTTAAAGATCAGTACTGTGACTCTAAGGTAAATACCAGCACTTTCTCTTGCCTGTTTATGATATTCCTGTAAATAAAACCAGTCTGTATTCTTGTCCTCATTCAGCACAAACGAGTAAAACAACCCAAAGTATGTGCCCCTGAGACATGGCTAGCATGACGTTCCAAACCACAATGACTCTCATCATCCAGCTCCTGTCTGTTACTGTTTGGTTTCACCTGGCAACCTGGTTCCTGTTCCACTCCACTCATGGAATGTAAACTATTGGAGTGAGCAGTACACACTGCCCTGCAATGAATCTTAGCTCACACCTCTGTTATGGATCTGATGAAATTCTTAAACTATTGCACTGGAAATAATGAGTGTGCAGTTTTCTCAGCATGTTTGTGTTGGAGCATAAAGAGGCAATGAAGAAGAACCCTATAATTATATCAAATCATGCCAAAGCTTTTCACATGTTCTAAGGAACAACACATTGGCTGAAAATCTATTCCTCTGAAGCTATAACCAGCCAGGAGCAATATTTCTTGAACCCTCCTCTTTTGTTGTAACAGAGGATTTGCTTATCTGTGTGCGAGGAGTAGTCGGTGCCCATCCTCCTACCTGGCATGGAAAACAAACCCACTCTCTGTGACTCCTTGCCTGGCCTCCTCTGAGTGGAATCCCATGCTAAATTTTACCTTTAACTACGTATTTTCTCTCTCTTTCCCTCTCTCTCTCTCTCTCTCTCTCTCTCTCTAAATCTAAAAACACTCTACCAGCTAGGACACAGTACTCCTTCTCCCACAGCCTGCAGAGCCCAAATATTTCTGCAAAAGCTATTTTTAGGGAGTGCACTCCTCTTCTCTCCATTTCGATCCACGAACGTCAAGTCTTGGTGAGAGTTAGATTTCCTCATTTGTGTTGAAACTCCCAGTTCAGTAATCCAGAAGCAGATTAAATCACGTCATAACTTTTGCCCTACAAACAATTGGAGTAATTGGACTTGGACTTGACAGCTTTGAAAAGCTTTGGTTTATACATTTATTCGGTGTAAAGTACTTTTATAAAGTACAATACCAACTATTCTGTTCCATGACACTGCTTTTGTCCATGTCCTACACGTGTCCATGTGCAACAAAGAGCATAACATAGTCCCTGCTTATGCAGGTAGTTAATGCAAACAAATACAAATTAATACAAAATGAACAAAACGATTCTGGAGCCTATTAAGGAAGCTTTTCTGAAGACTGGAACCAAACAAATGTGAAAGAGACATTAAAGTAATTTCAAAGTATAGTGTTCTATAACCTGTTTAAGAGCTTGAGGATTCTAAATAGTTTATTGGGAATTTTCTGAAAGCTATTGTGGAAATGGTTTCTCAGCTGTCCTGAATAAGAACTATATAGTTCCTGGTTTGTGTTAACATGTAAGGATTCGTTAACTTGTCTGAACACTAGTTTTAAGGGAACTTATTGGTTTCTTGGTTTCTCCAGGTAATGTACATGTCATGCCCCACTTTAGTTAGAGATTCAGACACTCTCCAAATCTTTAAGTCTAGGCTAAAGACATTCTTATTTACTCAGGCTTTTAGTTAGATTTAGACTATAACAGCCTCTTGGTTGTGTTAAATTCTGGTTCCCTCCCTTTAGTTATGCTGCTATAGTTAATGCTGCCTGAGTTCTCATGCTGCACAAGGCATCAGTATTGGATAATAGACTCTGTGTTCCTAACCCATCAATGACTAAATTTTCTCTTTTCCCTCAGAGCTAATGTTCTGTGCTGGTTCCAGCACCGCGCGCCTGGATGTTCTTCCGGCTCGGCATCTCTCTGATCCCACCAGAGTGCAGGAACTCCCTCCATTGGTTGGACAATAGGAGACGATGTGCCTCCAAGGACCTCCCTCTAAGGACTACATTATATAATCAATTTTGTTTTATGATTTAGATTATCCTATATTTTTTATAGCTAAGATAAATTTTAATAAAAATGTGTTATTTATTTTAAGAGTTTTGCCATAATTTAATATACATTTAGTATTTTCCATGGAAGATGGGTCCCCTGTTGAGTCTTGGTCCCCCCAAGGTTTCTTCCTATCACTGCCACTGTCACCCTAGGCTTGCACAACATAGGATTGGCTTTTAAGGTCTTGTATTATTGTAAAGCTGCTTTGAGACAATGTTACATTGTAAAAGGCGCTATATAAATAAGATTGAATTAAATTGAACCATGGCATCATCCACAGGCTCTATTTCACAGTCATATGGAGGGTGAGGAAGGACGATGGTGGGTGTGCCCTCTCCGAATACTGAAGCCAGGTCCAGATAGTCCTGAGGGACATTGGGTGGTAGGGTTACATCCTGCAGGGAGTTCAGTTAGGATAGTGGTAGGCACAAGCAGTTCTGGAAGCATAAGGGAGACCAGTGTGTAAGTTGCCAGGCTGACCAGCAGATCACCGGGTCATATAAGCAGAGCCATGAATCAGGGGATAGGTGAGGTCATCCAAGGGAAAGAGGGTAAAGGTCTCCTCATGGATAGTGCCCGTTCGTAGGTGGATCGGTTTGGTGAGCTGGGTCCGAGTCGATCAATGCTAGGACTAAGAGGTCAGAGTCAGGGAGGAGCAGCATCATATTTAACTTGGAAGAAGTACTGATATAAGGTGTACTCATCCAGGGTGTGCCGGCATGGGGCCGGTGCGTGGCGACGTGGAGCTGGTTGGCACCACAGTACATACAGAGACCATGGGTGGTTGATGTTCCGCAGGAGAAAGGTATGTCCTCACAATCTCCATGGGCAGAGGGCTGGAGACCCTGGGCATCAGTAGTCGCCAGTTGCTTGTGAAGTCAATAGCTGGTCAAACCTAATGATGAGTTCAATGCAATAATCCAAGGAGATGTTGGCGACATGTTCCACCAGCTCATGCTGTATGTCTTCCTCTGAGGTGGGTCAGAGAACTGCCTCGTTCCAGCCCCTCTGGGCCGCCAAGGTGCAAAATCAAAGAGTATAATCCGTTGTGGTATCAGAATCTTGGCATAAGGTGAGAAGTGGCTCTGAGGCGGACAGTCCCCCACAGGGATGTTGAAAAATGCCCCGGAAGGCACTGATGAAGCAATGGTAGTCTTTGTCCTCTTCTTCTTGTAACCAGATGGCCGTCACCCACTCCAGGGCAGACCCAGTCAGAAGGGAGATGGTGAGGGCGATGAGAGCTTCATCATTTGACATGTGGATGAAATATAGGTCAACCTGCAGGAATAATCCTTGACAATGTGTTACCATCCTACTTCGCTTGTAGAGAGATCCTGTAGGTAGGAAGAGGCGTGGCAGGCTGAGGTGGGCTGGCAGGAATCGGAGTACCACGGAGACCATGGTGTTCAAAGATTAGTTATTGTAACACAGAGCAAAAATCGGTGTTGAGCTGGCAAAATTCGGTAACTAGAAGAGCTTAGACAAATCCAAAATGGGCAAGGCAAGAGCAGGAGTCAAAAACACGGAAAAGGGATTGGCAATTGGTAAGTAAATTCAGATGACTGCTGGTGAAAAACGCTTAGAACTCAGGAAGTGCAGTGTGTGAGTGGAGTGAGTCCATTACACCAAGTAAATAAACCTCACTTCCTTGTTTCCTTACCTGGAATGAATGAAAGGGGACCTGGAGAGAAGTAAATAGTGATAAGATAACACTATGCATACAGAATGATGGATCAGTCGAAAATTGTTATTATTAATTCTTGTTAACAATTATTATTTCAAGCAAATTAGCCTTGTACTGGGATAATGTAGTAATGCCTAGTCTAGATCATTGTCATAAATTCTGGCGATCATTTTATTTACAATCACTGCTTTGCTTGATAATGAGCTCATGTTAATTAATCCTAGCTGTAGTTTAAGGTTGTTACATTTGTGGGAGATATGTGTTTATACTTATGAGATTATCAAAACAGGCTTTTTGAATGCATTTACAATTAGGACAAATGCTTGTAACAGACACAGTTATGGTGATGGTGCATGGTTACCAGCAGGCAATTCGTTGAATAGTCAGGGCCAGACCTACCTTTAAACATTGTCCGGTTATCTATAAAGCCTATCTTGTATTCATACTGTGATTGAACCTGTCCTGACTAGAGAGTTGTCTGGGTTAGTGAAACTTGATGTATACTCACAACTGCTGGTCAATGTTGTTACTGTCATTCTGGTGAAAAACCTAGTTGGTAATAAGTTAACACTGCCTAGTTTTGAACAGTCCCTATAATGCTAATAATAATAACAATAATGTATAATTTATTTTTTTCTGTGTCAGAGTGCTTTAATGTGTTGTGTGTACAGGCATTGTGTGTTGTGTTGGGTCTGCATGCATTCAACAGTCTGTGCTGCAGCTGCTGTTCCATCCACCTGAGGCAGTGCTCCCTCCCCGATGACATCATTAATGTGGGACAGCATATAAATTGCCCCAGGAGCCAGTTACAGGGGCTTATTTTGCCGATGCTCGCTTGTTGTTGGGTGATTGCTATGGTTCTGACTTGTGTTACTGTGACCTGAATCTGCCTCTGCTCTTTGGTACCTTCACTGATTGTGAATAGATTTGGGTTGCGTGTGCTTTTACCTGTGTTATGTTTTTTTTGTACTTGCACTACGAAGTAAGGGTGAGACTGCCATTTTTGTTGAAGGGGAGGGTTTAGTGCAATTCAATTAAACTCAGATTTATTTATCATAGTGCTTTTTACAATGGAACATTGTCTCAAAGCAGCTTTACAGTCTTACATTATCTCAAAAGGCCAATACCAAATTGAACAAGCCTAGGGTGACAATGGCAAGAAAAAACTGAAAGTAGAAGAAAGAAACCTTGGGAGGACTAAGGCTCAAAAAGGGACCCATCTTCTATGGGTGGCCTAGAAGTTAATTGAATAATTACTTAAAAGTATATTAAAGTAATAGTAAAATTAAGCAAATAATATAATTTAAATCATTAATAAAATTGACATTAGTGACAAAGTACAAAATCGATAAAATTAAAAAAAAAATTAAAATTAGTCCTCAGTGGTAAGTTATTGGAAGCACATTGTCTCCTAATAACTAAATGATGAAGGGAGTTACTGGTGGGAATGGGTTCTGTTGATGAAGACCAGTATAGGTGATGCTAAGGTGGAAGAATATGTAAGTGTGTGGTGCTGGTATTGGCTGGAGAACATTGCCTTAGAAAGAAAAAAGAAAATGTGGTTATGTATGGGTTAGGAACACAGAGTCTATTATCAATGACTGATGCCATGTGCAGCATGAAAATCTGGCAGCACTAACTATAGCAGCATAGCTAAAGGGAACACAGCCAAGAGGCAGGAATACAATTCAATTCAATTCAATTTTATTTATATAGCGCTTTTCATAACGTAGCATTGTCTCAAAGCAGCTTAACAGTAATACATTATCTAAAAGGCCAATCCCAAGTTGAGCAAGCCTAGAGCGACAGTGGAAAGGAAAAACTCCCTAAATGGTAGGAAGAAACCTCAGGAGGACCAAGACTCAACAAGGGACCCATCCTCCATGGGCGGCCTAGATGTTAATTAAACAAATACTAAATGTATATTAAAT
>JAUZST010078836.1:0-20828 GCA_034779995.1 Parotocinclus haroldoi | reverse complement strand
CCAATTTAGCGACACAAACACAAGTTTATATCTACACACAATGGTATATCAGGACTATATATATATATATATATATATATATATATATATATATAGGAGGACGTGCACAGTCCACATAGAAAAAACCTAAGGCCACTCTTGTTACTGTATTTTCTATAATTTGGTGCATTTCCATAAATTAAGATGTGCATGACAGTTTAAGTTTTGGCTGCTGTGTACATTTTTAGTGGCATATCTGACACACTTACGTACTGCTTGCATGCAGATTCCTTGTGAAAATACCCTCTATATATAAATAAAATATAAGCATAAAAAACTGTGACTATTGTAATGTCTGGTCAACATCCAAGCCGCTTAACAGAATGTAATGCTGTAATGTAATGAGCGCACAACTATATATACAAAATGAACATGTATGTACTCACTAAAAAAGTCCCTGCAAAACACTAACTTATGCCACACAGCATCACAAATTTGACAAATACATCTCATGCCATCTGGTACAAAAGTCATAGACTAAACACGATTAAACCAATTTACCATTACCCTGTCCCCACTGGCTATGCTAAAGTGCTATGCTAAATGATAAACCATTTCAGTGCTTTGAATAATCAGTAAGAGCACTATAAATTGACACTTCCAGTTTTACATTATAATCCACCATCAGTGATTAACCTGTGCAAATACTAAGAAACCAATTTGGGAACATCGATCAACCTGATGTGCTACAGATGCTGCATTTTCAGTGGGAGTAGCTAAAATGTAATTAGCAGCTGAGAAGCTAGGTTGCTATGTAGCCATATGGACAAGGGATGACAAATATGGATGTGCTATACAGCAACACAACACATAAGCACATATTGCTCAAGCTGTAGAAGGTTTATACACTGTTCAGCCAGATGACAGGTTGTTGGAAATCCTTGCGGGAAATGTATTTAGCATGTAAACTTGATGTACAGCATTTAGCACATGTCCATATTCAGAGACTTTATTCAAGATGTAGTTGTGGGTTCAGTTTAAGGACCATTTTACAGTATGGCTGTAGGGAAGACCCAACCGAGAGTTACTTAGAAACTACTGTAGAGTTCATTAGAAACAACTCCACCACATTCCATTCTTCATTTAACTCGTATACAGAGAAACCTAGGAATTCAGACTTAAATGGTTCCTGGAGTTTGTTACAATTTGACATTTCACAAATCCAAATATGTAAATGTTGCTAAAAAAAAGTACTGTAAAAAGGATGCAAATATTTTTTCACACCTTGTAAATAATTGATCAATTCAAAGCATGACTAAAGCAAAACAATGTAAACAATGTAATTTTTTTTCCCTTTCCATCATTACCCTAGTTCAGTTTGAGCCTGGGTTTGCCGTAAACTGCTTTAAGAAAAATGCTCTATTGTAAAAAAAAATGCTAAAGAAATAAATCTTTTATGACTTTTAATTTGGTGAAGCCTATTTTACATCCAAACAAAGAAACATTCAAAAGACAATGCACTAATACTATTCAGACTTAAGCCTGTTAAGTCTTCGATAGACATAAAATACTATCCTTGATCCACACATTAGGTCTGTATCAAATGGAAAATGTCCAGCTATCTTTCTCTTCTCATTTTTATCCCTATTTCATCTTGCTTGTGGTTCTTCTTTCCTTTCCTTTCTTTTCCTTTTTCATCTCCTCCTGTCTACCTTCACATCTGACTCAGTTTGTTCTCCCTCTGCTGTTTACAGCTCTTTTTTTATCGCTTGTTTGTTTCCATTCTACCTGCCACTCTTTGGAAAATCCCTAGTCAAAATCCAGGGATAAGAAAAGAAAAGAAGGCAATAATAGACGGGTAAAAGCTTTTCTCTGTAATGATCTCGTGTATGGTGGGCTTTGTCATCATTATCGATGCTTTCTCTCTCCTCACCCCCCTTGGTCTGTTTTTGTTCCTGTTTCTCTACACGCATTCGCTCCCTCCTTCTGCTGCTTACTGAAGCTGCTTTGTGTCCCGAGAGAATAGGAACAGGTCTTCAGAAGCTTGCTGCTCTGTGTAACTCCTTGCTAATTTTACCCCACTGTCTAACAGTCATCAGGATATATGTTCATATCTCTTGCTACACCTGGTCACACCTCGTAGCTGGATCGTAAGCATTTAGTCAAGCTCAGCAGGGGTTCTGGGTCTTTGTCGCTTGCTGAAACATAGAACGAATGTTATTTTCACTTGTATTACATGAAGCTAAAATCTGTCACAAACCCCGTTCACGCCTTGTCACCTCATGCTTAACTGTAGCTTGTAACAACATTCATTTACACCTGTAACCAAACGCAATTTCAGTTAACCAGATTAATCTGATTGATGCAATATGTAACATGTAAATCTGCCCAGTACAGCTTGCTGTGATGTTTCTTGGTTCCAATTCCAGTAGCAAAAGACAATAACATTTCAAAAATTGTGAGTTTACACGGTGGATTACGTTTCCTTGTTCAGTATTCATTGAGCATACACACTATGACGTGATTTCTTTGGAGGTGGTTTGGTTATCAGCCGTTTTTAGTGAGACTGGCATATCTGCAACTTTACAGTATAAACTGTACAGTATCTCAGACCAGCTTCTGTCTCGGCTAGATGTGTAGACAACGCCAGAATTTTGTTGCCATTTCGAAAATAGAAATGGATTTTTGTAAGCTAATAGGCGTAATCAGAGTCAGGAAAAAGAATCTCTACAAGAGATGATATTTGATACTGGGAGATCTGGAGAGATTATGTATGTATTGAAGCACCTCAGATGCTGCTGTACTCTGCAGTCACTATAGGAGAGTCAGTGGTATTATGTCGGCAAAGTGCACGGGTGCCAAAATTGACATATGATTCTACTGAAAAATACACCAACAGCATATTTTTAATTAGGCTATTTTTCTTTTCTGAGAAGAAGTGTGCTTGAATTAAAGGTTAGATTTTTGTCACTCTGCCAGACTAACATTAAGTGACCTAAACACAAATACATGGCCATTTATTCATTTTCTTATGCGCTTAATCCTGATCAGGGTTGCAGGAAGGCCGGTGCCTAGGTGGCAGTATGGGGGCAAGGCAGAAACAACCCTAGATGGCACCGATCCATTGTCGAGCACACACGCTCACACACTAGGGGCACTTTAGAGACACCTTTCCTACTGTGGCAGGAAAACGGAGCACCCAGAGTTGACCAATGCAGACACGGGATGGACATGCAAACTCCACACAGAATGGACCCAGACCGCTCCACATGGGACAGAACCTAGGACATTCTCGCTAAAGCGACAGTAGTATCCACTGAGCCACCATACCAACCCCCCAAATATGTACTTACCTGACAAACAATTAGTCACCTCCAACTGCAATGTATCCACTGGCGTGTAATACCTCCACATATTCTGATGAGGATTTCCTGTAGCCTAGGATTTTTGTCACCACTGGTCACATATGAGTGCAATCACTCCTTTTTTTCATTGGCATTTGCTTGATAGAATTCACTGCACTGTACCACCTCTTCTCAATCTTTAAATACCGCCATACACCCCACATGTATTTATAGCCCGATCATCCTTGTGCAACGACATTTGCAAGAGCCTGAAGTTACTACCAAATTAAACACACAAGGATGCCTGTTTCTTGTCCGGAGAGTGTATTTTCATAAACTTTTTACCCATCTTTACCAAGGGTGCCAATAATTTTGAAGCCGATTTCATTTTATGTGGATAATCCTGATATGAGGGTGGCATGAAGGATGACTCCGCCGCTGTGATCTCAGTGTTCGTGTACCTCCTACAATGTTATGTTGACTGGTGACTGTATGTGCCATACGTTACACTGGTGCCCTGTCTAGCGCATGCTTTGCATCCGGTGCTGTTGGCTAAGGCGCATGACTCTGTCCAGGATTAAGCAGTAAGAAAATGAATGGATGAATGCATGAAGAAGCTCAAAATGCATAAACAAGTCGAAGTAGAGCAAATTTTGACGTATTATTAGTTCTCAAGTTCTTGCATTTATATATTTTGGTTGCTATAGTAACCATGCAGGGCAGGAAAATGTAGACGGTCGGCATTTGGAAATACTATTATTAGATACACCTACGTTGCACCTTAACTCAGTGGGCCATGTATCATTTTTCAGATACCATACACAGCGGGTGACTTTAAAGGTCCATTCCAAGTCCGTTTAGGATGTACCTCGTTCTGGGAAATGGTTCAGATAATGAATATATGATTAACGGCAGCCCAACATTGATTCTTACCATTTTCATGACAAAATCCCTGTACATTCAGTTCATACTGTCAATGATATTTACATTTCCAGCATTTTCTCACTCTCTTATTTAGAGTGGCTTACAACCGATAAAATATTGCAACGTCCAGTTCAAGCTGTTATGGAAGGAACCTTGCCCAAATATGATAGCTTGGCAGTGCATGGACTCGAACCCTGGACGTTCTGGCCAATAGTTATGCAGGGGACTTTCTTATTGTGCATATGATACAAAAGAAATTCAGGTAATGGTAGGTCTGCTTCAGGATTCAGCTATAAACAATTGCCAACTGACTGTATTATTAATATACCAAGTCAATCTGCATAAACGGACCATGGATGCTGCAGTGTCACTGGTATTTTAAACACATTGTACAATCACTGACTCAATTGAAAGACACCTACAGCTTGTAGGCGTCCAGTTAGAAAAATGTTGCCATGTGCAATTTGTGTTCATCTACTAGTCCCACTCAATACAGTTCCTATAAAAAGTTCCTCATAAGGTGGCTCCTGCCAGAGGCTTGGTTTAAGGTTAGGAATACCCACCAAAATAATTGCATGCTGTAGTTATATATCATGCTCTCAATATCATCGCCCAGCCCTGAATCCTACTACATCTACTGTCCTTTTGACCCAGCATTGTTCAGCTCACACCAGCAGCTGTACGTAAAGATTCTCCTTCTGTCTTTCTCGTCCTCTCTCACACCCCCACTAATATTCCTTATCCAATGCAGTGCCGCATCCTATTTTCCTTATCCTGTCCTCCATCTTCTCTCTCCTCCCGTTCATCCCGGTGTGTAGCCAACTCTGCATCCACCCAGTCGGTTTCCTCGCTCCTCCCAGCCACACCTTCCCCTCCCAGCCCTATCGCTCCGTCTCCACACAGATCTCAGCACACAATGGACCAGCAAACCAGCACACACACCTACACACCAATACACTTCACCCAGGTTTCCAGCTCCCCACCCCCATGGAAATCCATCATGCAAAAGCCAGCTGATGAACGTGCACGTTGAACAAACTATCGAAGTAAGGAAAGAGATAGGGTTCACATGCCTTGGGATGGTGCATTTCCCATAATGCCGAGTCCGCGCTCTAACACCGACTAGAAAGCCACCAGTCTCCTTCCTCCTGTTCCTCGCTCTCTTCTTTCTGAGATGTGTCCAGGCTTCCCCTTCTTTTCCCGTCCTGTCTTTTCTTTCTTTTGTCTCTTTTTCTCTGCCCTTGTGCGAGGTGTCTGTCTTCCAGCTGAACTTAACGGTTGTGTTTAGCACCACCCGCACACCAAAATGCCTAAGTGTGTGCGTAAGTGTGCGTTTGCCAAAGAGATTGAACCTGCACACTGCGCACGCTAGATGATCCTTAGCGTTACAGGTTGCAGCGTGTGTATGTCAGGATGGCCAACGCACTGCTTGAAATGAGTAAAAAAAAAAAATTAAGCTCATGTACAGCATGCGCTTTCTCTCCTTCTCCCCCGCTCTCCCTTAAAGCTACAGACCCGTCTCTGCAGCAGTAAGAGCCCTCTTTCCTCTCTCGCTCTATTTATCTCTCTCTTTTTCCTTTGTGAAGGGAGCTGAGGTTCCATGAAGCTAACACCCCTGGGATGAAGCCATCACTAGAGAAGAATACCGTGACTTGGCAAAAATCATGGGAGATCCATACAGAGCAGGACCAATAGGTATTTGATGGTGAATAGTGGGACTGCCGAGTGACAAACGGTATGCAATTATATCCTGACCATGAGTGTGTAATACTGCATTTAAAAAACAAACAAACAAGAAAAAAGCCAGGGCTGTGTGGCTGTATTGGTTGTATGTGCGGTCATTTAACGACCTCGTTACGTTCTGGGAAACAGGTCGTTAAACAAAAATTGTTGTTGACCGTTTATTAGTGATGTATTCATTTTTGTGCTACTTTACCATAAGTATAAAGGGTATTTTCACAAGACAACAGTGTGGAAACGCTGGATATTAATGCTAAAAGCACAATTAGAACGCTACCATCTACACAGCATCCGATGCCTAAAGTGTTGTACATATCACTCCTTCCAGGAAATAAACAGAACCATGTTTATTAAAGTACAAGTACACGTTACAATCACACACTGTAGAACCAAAATATAAACACGTGGTATCTAAATGTAGATAAACATATATTTCTGGTTGCACACAACAAAGATGGAGTGAGACCACACTCAGTCGACACTCATTTGCAATGCAATATCACTTTTTAAACTTTTAAGTAGGTAATTCCAGTGGTACACTACTAGTTGGAAGGTCAAACGACCGGCAACTAGCACTTTTAGGTGATTCCTAGTGTTAAGAAAAGCACAAACTTGTCTCTTGTTGTCAGACAAAACTACACCTAAAACCGTAACATGGTTCCTGCTTATGAATGTAGTTAATCCGAAGTAAATCACTTTTCGATAAGAGCAAACGAACAGTTTAAACAAACTTTACACTGTATATACAACAGCTATATACGCTGTATTAATAACAGCTCTTCACTTAAAAAATGTACAAAATAACCAATCAATTGAATGAACACTTCTATGATCAAGTCTCAACACCAAACAGCTGGTATTCATGGCTTAATTGGCAGTCCGAAACCTTTTATTGTTACCACAGGACTTGATGCAGCGGTGTTTTTTAACTTTTCATTCAGTAACATCAATAAAACATGACATTTGACCGAAACGTCTACATACAGGAATCTACATGCATATTGTTTACATATACTGTAAAATCTGACTTCTGGTCAGATCTTCGACGCATCACCGGCATTAATCACATGCTTGCTGGACACAAACAGAGCAATACTCATGCAAATAAATACAGTGTTAAAAATGCAAACAAAACATCAAAGTATGACAATCAAATTTATGGCAGTAAAAATACGTGTTGGATGTTTTTTACTTGACCAGTAGTTTATGACACAATGTCTGAAGTTAAAAGATTAACTGTTCACAAAAATTAGGGGATATTTCATATGGGGATATTTTATCTTAATATATCCCCTCATTTTTGTGAGCAGCATATTATTTTATAGAATTGTTAAGACCTTGGTTGTAAGTTGAACATTAGCCTCTACAGTCATACCCACTGTCTGAGTGTACTTACTGTGTAAACAGTTCCTGTTTTAGCCTTACCTTTCCTAATCAGGGTTGCAGCCTAATTTTGGAATTCACTGTTCAGATGACCTTCAAATTGCAAACCACACCAAGGATTCCCTCAGGAACTGCCATTTCCAGACCACGGATCTTACCAATGAGCCCCCCAAAACTGTACAATCAGATTGTTCTTATGGGAAAAGGTAATAAATCAAATAAATCACCTCCAATTCAAAAAGGTGGTACGGGGACTTCAAGACTTTCTTTTATCCTTGTTGGCTGAGGCTCCACCTCGCTATTCTTCCTCAGATTTTTTTTTGTCATTTCTATTATTTTTGTAGTTTGGATAGTGGATTCTGTGCTTAATACTGCATTTGTTATAGTGGACACTTGGATGACATTAGCCCTCCAGCTGAGGATACCAGAGCTCCCATGACAGTATTCAGAAAAAAGCTGGGTTAAAATATGAAATATACATATTTATATATGGTATAGTAATACAGTTAATGCGATTAATAGCGGAAATTCAGATTGCAGAGTTTTACAGTTTGTGTTAATAGGAAAACTCCATATATGAGTTCATTTTGAAACATTTGATGTAGTATTACTATGAGAAGTATAATGTAAATTTACTCTAAATGAGTCGTCACTGTTAACATCTGAAATAAAATCCCTGGAGATAGCACATATGCAGGGGAACGGCAGGGGTCGCTGACCAACCCACCCCCACCTTCGTCAGATACAGATAATTATACCTGCATATGATGCTCAACCAGGCTGTATGGCACCGCTGGAAATCAAACCCAAGTCAATCTTTGTGCAACAGCAGGCTTTAAAACCTGACTTAAAACATTACAGCATATATGTAACTAACCCTGAAGCATTAAAAGGCTAACATTAAAGGAATCCCGGCCTTCAGCAAAGAGCAACTATAAAGGAGGACGCAAATCATAAGGACAATTGCACAGGATAGTGGTTGGGTTACTGTGGTTACAAATTGTAATTATATTCATAGTAAAATATAGAATATTCATCCAGCCACAAACATGAGAATCTCTACTGTAAGTAAAAACTCTCTGTCCAAAAATGGAGAGAGAGAGAGACTGAGAGAGAAAGAGAGACAAAACTACAGGTCACTAATAAATAACGGCCATCCTTTACACACACAGTGACTGACCAAATAAAATGCATGCTTTTCAGGAAATCAACCAAACGCAGGTGACAAGAGAGTGTCACACAATAGCATGGCACACAATAAGGCCAAACAACGATGAACAGTTGCCATGGAGACCCTCAAGGTTGTATGAAGGTCAGACACCATACGATCACACACCAATGTGTATGGTGCTCAGTGCAGAACCTGACTCAGACACAGCTAATGTGCATACGTATACACGTTTACATTTAAAGCGTCTGGCAGACAGAATTAATCAGAGCGACGGACTGACTGACTCAGTAACAACTTAAAATCAGGGCCATTATGGCTTAAGGGTCCAACAATGTCAAGCTTGGCTGTGCTGGGTTTGAACACTACACGTTTTGGTCAACCTTAAACACTGCACCACCACAGTCCCTAAATACACACGATCCCTGGAGCACTCCATTCAACAGAGTGATGCTAATTCTAGCAGAATCTAAAAAGCTAAGAAGCTAATCGTCAAACAAGCTGCCTGCCAACAAGTGTGCTCTTTTTCTTTAGTTTTTTAAAATTCGATGGTTGTAAAACAGTCATAACGTTTCAATTGTTGACCCAGCTTGATAGCTTTAAGACAACTTTTATTATTTATATTAATGCTAAACTGGTTGATTTTACAGGACAGTGCACTAGCATGTCGAGTTGATTAGCTGACAACTAGCTAACAGGACCTGTAAAATGAACCTAACCCAAAAAAAACAAATTTTATTGTAGAACATTGAACAGATAAAGCTGAGGTACATTTTGCTGCTAGCTTAGCCGAATAATGAGATAATGTGGAGCTGACAGTTAGGTAATGCTAGGCAGGTCCTTAGTTAGTTAATACCATAAAGTGATCACATTGGACAAAATCAAATCCTGTATAATAGAATTATTACTCTGAATGCCAGACTGTTCACGATAATACTAGATCTAATAAGATATTTAGCATGACTAAAAAAAAGAATGAAAGATTTGGTAAGTGTTAATCTAAATGGAAGCTACATTTTAAAACTGAACATAGCTGTTTACTAGCATGTTGGCTACCTGATAGCTAGCTAAAACTAATCAGGTTTAATCCCACCTACCAATGTATTGAAAATATTTAAATCAGATGCTGGATAATAAAAGATTTAGCAATTATTACTGTACATTTAAGATGCGCTGTAATACTGCTGGACCTAGTAGTGCACCAGCATGCCATGTTGATTTGCAAAACAGGCATATGCTCTGTTTTGGACGCCGATCAACCAGCATTACCATGTGATTTCCATCTTCTATGTTGATCCATGCTGACGTCTGCCAGTTAGTGCTGGTCTGGTGATGGTTTAGCATGTGCAGTCGCATGGTTAATCAGTATACTGGAGTACAAAACACGACGTGTGTTGTATGTTGCTTTTTATTGTAGGACATTCCCTAGTTAATGGGCGAAACCAAACAAATGACAAAAATCTAAATAAAATGGATAAATAATTTCGATTTTTTTGTGCCAATGGACCAATTATTTAGTTTTTCTCTTTCAATACATTATTCCAATAAATAACATGAGATATTCAACACATCATTATAAAATAAGCTTTGTGTTAAAGATGTTGTCCAACTGTAATGTAAGATGTTGTCCAACTGTTGGTTAATGTAAGTTTTGGTTTAAGATTTGCGATGGATTTATAGCAATGTAATCCCATCATAAATCAGGGAGCACCTGTACAATATCATTTGACTAAACTTAAGATTATGAAATAGTAAATTATCATTTATAAAACTACGCCAGTGTTTCAAGCCAATCTGAAATCAAAACAGAAGGTTTTTTACCTTGAGTAAAAGAGTACCAGAAGTTTGAATGAATATTGCCAACATGAAGGTAGTCTATTTATACATTTGGAGAGTTGGTGACCTTCAAATTCTATGATCTATTCTATTCCACGGAGTAAACATCTGTAACCATCGTCCCTCAAAATAAGCTAAATTCCAAGTTTAAACTTAATAAGTACATATGAGCATGTTCAGGAGGAGTGTTGCTATTGTGTGACTTAGTCTTGCCTTTCTTAAATCATTTGTGTAATCTCTAATTTTAATGTTGATAAATGCCTGAGGCAAGTCGATCTCTGTCACTTTAGTTTTATACCACAGTAAAACTGAATTTTAAAGTATTTCCGGTGTGAGATCCCTCTAATTAAACACAAAGCAATTTAAAGTGCCAACACATCCAGAGCGTACATCTGTAATTTCAGCAGATATTTAAGATAATCTCATGACAGTCGGGTGATGCCAATGAATCCTTCTGAGATATCTGCAGCAGACTGCCCAATATCAGGAGTCAGATTATAAAGATTTATGACAGTAGTTCCGCCGTGCAAGAAAACGACCACATTATGCTTGCATCATAGATCAGCATGTTCAAAATAGGGTCGGGCAAAACGAAATGTAGGCACAGAATAGCCCTCTTCATCAGACTGGACTACAGCAAAAGGCTAAACATGGAGGAAATGCACGGTTCATGCACCCAAGGACAAACCAAGGTCGTGTAAATTTTAGAACACTGAATAATTCAGAGCATTACAGGCGAAGGTATAGGATCAACAAAGGGGCAGTGTTGTGTGTATAAGCCCCCTGATGGAAATGGGGAAGACTGACAGATTAAAGGCAGTGGAAGCAAGGAACTTTCTAAGGTCTTGTATAATTAATAATGCATGACTCAACATGGGAAACACAACAGATGCCTGCAGTCCATCTGTTAAAGAACTTGAATGAACAGAGGAGAGGAACAACTCTAAGTGAAGCAACTCTTGACTTTCTAACTATTCTCTGATAGACCTGAGTTAAACTATAATTTAATAACAGCATCCTAAAAGATCCAGCACCCAGACTGGTTGTGTTGGAGGAAAGGCTATGATTTGCAAATCTAATGGTGGCCTAAGACTTTTGCACAGTACTGTATGACACACTGCTTATGAGGACAACAAGATGATATTGGAATTATTTTATGTGAAGTTTAACTAAGGTTTCTGCATCGTGTTTATATGATATCTGCATTGCTGCATTAAATAATAGCACAATAATACTATGAAATAGCGACTTCATCCCAAAATACATACCAATTACTAAATATAATGTAAATGTTAATGACACCGTTGCCATACTCTTTAGGGTAATAATGTCGGTGTAACCCTGCTTTTGTTATAACTATTTTTCCCATAATTAATAAAAATGCTCAGCCTGAAAGTGATCTATTGGATTCAGTTCTCTTTTTCGGGTGGCTGTAATCATCAACTGTTTTAGGACCCATGGGGACTTAACGCAAATTAATGATACAGTACTGTAGATGTAAACAAAAAAACAAGATAAACATAGTGTAGATCTGAAAGAGCTATTGTGAGACTAATTCACTGAATCACTGTGTAGTTTATCATGAATCGTCTTGCAGCTTGAATTTAAGCACCTGAGCTAGGTTCTGGTCAAAATGTGTCAGGAACCGAACACGACACGTTCTGAGGTGGTCAAGAAGCAAGGTACTACCGTATTTATTTAAAGAACTTGTCTGGCATTCTTCCTGGCAGTAGAGATGTTTGCACTATGTGGCAACTTACCAACCCTAATGAGCAATGGTGTATTTCATGTTTTATTAAACTAGCTACAAGGCTTCACACAAATGTATATTTGTATGTAGTGAAACTTTACTCAGCCACAAATGCACACACACACACACACACACACACACACCAAATCAGGCTTTGAGATTCACCACAGTGATCATGGTGATTATAATAGCAGTCATTT
This sequence comes from Parotocinclus haroldoi, assembly GCA_034779995.1. Taxonomy (NCBI): domain Eukaryota; kingdom Metazoa; phylum Chordata; class Actinopteri; order Siluriformes; family Loricariidae; genus Parotocinclus; species Parotocinclus haroldoi. The sequence goes on along the minus strand of JAUZST010078836.1, from coordinate 8,504 downwards.
GCAAGGTCATAATGACTGCGGAAGAAAGAGAGCGAGCGTTAAAGAGAGGGATGCCAATGTTGACTGATTGGAAGGCGAGGGTGATTCATGAGAGGGCGTAAGTGAGGAAACGAAGAAATATGAGACAGAAATGAGACAGCGAAGGGAACAAACCGACCATGCAAACCTGATTGGCAGCTGGACCTAATGACACACAGTGGTTCTGAGATTATGTGGAGAGATATCTAAGCACACTTGTCTGAGGATCCTCAGCAAAGTGTTCTCCTCATAAGTGTTCAGAGAGGTACAAAAAGTCAAAAGTCTTCCAAAATACTGTGAGCATACCATACCGTGAAATACAGACGCACCTCATTATCTGTACGTGCTCATGGTGACAGTACACATGATGGTCGAGGCCCTGCAGAGATACAGAGGCAAAGACCCACCACACACAAATAACTGGGAGAGGGTTCAGTTCCTACCTTGTGCCCTGTACTGCTGGCTCCCTGCAACCCCGCATAAAATTAATCCAGAATGGAAAATTAATAAATTAGCAAATGAATGGGATTGAGTTAGACTAGCAGTTAAGGTACTGGACTATGAACGGTTAAGGGTTCAAATCTGTTAAATGACTAAATGTTTGCTTATTTGGTTTATTTACTTACTTATGTCCTTTTAGTAAAAGGCATAGTTTTTGGGGAGACCAGAGGTGATTTGTCCCCCTAACAGTTTGAAGTGGGGTTAAATATCCGACATAATTCCTGCTCACATCATCCTCATTATTTCGTTTTTAAGTGTGACCTGTTTTCTCCTGCTTTTGAGATTGGGTAGAAATTATTATAAAATCATATTATTTTTTAATATGGGTGGGTACAATGGAAGAAGGAAGGTGAGCCAGCCAGTAAACTGGGCACTGGAGAAAAGACAAACGCTTCCTGGCCTGGCATGATAGCTGAGACTGTTAAAAAATCTTACAGATAAAAAGGTAGCGTCTGGGTGGAATTTTGGGTTAGCTCACACTGGTGTGTCTAAGCTTGGTTTTCTGAAACATCTGACACATGGAGAATGCAGTCTGTGTCTTTTTAGCATGCAAGCTCTACCATTCAAACATGTTATCAGTACTAATGTGACACATTGCTGGCTTGAATATAATTAAAATGTGAGATATACTTAAAATATACATATTCATATTCAAGATGCAATTTTTGGCATATTTTGCCCTTCCTTGTGTAGCATATCCTATGTTTTATATTTACATTTATATTTTATATTTAACTCTATAAAACACTACTCATAGGATGCATTAAGTTGAATGGTGTGAGCAGTGTTTCTCCCAAGAGTTAAAACAAAACCTACTCCCCTGCCTTCAGTTATACATGGATCGACTGTTCTGGTCTTAAGCTTGCCCATCACTTGTCATTTGGTTCTCAATGATTGAGGCTAAACACATCTCCTGTGAAACTCCTTGGACAAGTGTCCACGATGCAGCCGTGACCCTCGCGGGGCGTGATGTGAGGTCTGACACAGTCTGTAAGCCCTTCAAGTTATATGCAAATTGAAAAGCTTCCACTAACAGGTGATATGCATTGCTTGTAAATGAGCTTACCTGAAAGCTATCGTCCTGCATATGTATGTCCAGACAGACATAGTGCATTCAGTCCTCGACCCTTCACTGAGAAATAAGGCAGATTATGAAAAGTGATCTGTTCCCATGCCTCCACTGAAGGCAGGAAAGCAGCTCAGCATACACTGTGTAGACAAAAGTTTAGTTTGGAGTTTGTCCCCCAGATTTGCTGTTTACATCAATCTTTGTTCTTCTAAAATGGCTTTCCACTAGATTTTGGAACATGACTGTGAGGTCAGATTCAAATGTTAGACAATAAGTCCAGGCTCACTTTTGGCATTGGGGTCAAGGTCCTGTGCAAACCCGCTTAGTTCTCAGAGTTGGCAAACCAATTCACTTTTTAAGGACAGAAGGACAGAAAGTTGATGAACTGAAAACCTATAAATGTAAGTACGACCCATCTTCCATCCACCATCTACGGAGAATCCAGAACATGCTTTATATTATGAACGTGTTACAAGTGAGAAATAGGTTGTTATGAGTCGTTGAGCATTCAGCACCAAGGACAGCTACCAGACTGGAATGGGATGTACGGTAACTGGCAAAGCACAGACCTGCCCATCATACTGTATATTTTGGATGCTGTTTCAGTGTTGCATTGCTAAGTCAATGTGGCTTGCAGAAATGGCTACTAAGTACACTTCAATGTCCCAAATAATCTTTTAATGAGATACTAGTATTAAAATAAAATCAAATGTTTCTTTTTTAATAGCTTCATATTCATTTTGAAATATCCCCTCAGTTTTGTGAGCAGTATGTTTGTTACAACCAGTACGTCTTCAAATTATTATAATTTATTTTGTCATAATAATAGAGGGTGACAATGGGTGGTTAGAAAGGCATGTTTTTGACTTGCAGTGTTATCAGAACTGTGATTTTCCTGTCAGGTTGTTCTTGTAAACCTGCTTAATTATGACTATGCACTGATGATACAATAACATTTGGTATATCGGTGAAACATAGGCAAGTTATACACAGCACAGCTTCCAGCTAATTGCAGTTTTGCACATTAATATACCACCGTAAAGCCAGGTGCCCACGTTATAAATGATGCGCAGGGCAAACTTTTGCAACCCAGCACATGTGAATCAATGTGGGTTTACTCCAGGTATTACTTTCCCTCCCACATTCCAAAGACTTGTATTAGGTTTATTAGTTGCTGTCATTGCTCGTTGCTACAGTGACATGTTTAAAGGCTGACAGGGTAATAATATACAGTCTTGAGTCTCTAGGTAAATGAATGAGAACAGCTGCTCCTAAATATCAAACAGGGCCTGCTGTCAGAAATCAAATAGCTGGTTTTTCATCAAGCCAACTACAGCTATTCTGGAATTTTCAAGACTCCAAAGGCACAGCAAATATACATTAAAGGAAATCAAAGAGGAAGGCTATTCCATAATAAGTCACTTCATTTAATTTTTGATGATATTTCAGACAAATTATTTGCTGTTGAGACCATTAAAATCATATTTGTAACGAATTCTGGATTTGTCCCATTTATTTGTCCACTATACACAAATAAACAAACTCTACGCCTGGTTATTGGTAGATTTGCAGACATTCAGAGACCCCAAAAGAAAACTGATGGACTAAGAGTAACGTGAATACGCTGTATCTACACCAGCCTTAATCCTAATTCAAATCCAAAACAATTAGAAATCTGTTACAAATTTCCCTCTCTACTACTTTGCATCATTTGATGCATGGGATTATGGGATACTGTCAAACAGCACGGTCAAACTCTAATGAACACAGCTTTATAAGGTAGTGTTACAAATAGTTTGCAATTCTGTTCCCTATTGAATAATAACACTATATACCGTGTGGGGTGTAGAATGTATGGTATAGTGATTCGGGGACTGTTTTGGACACCTTGTCAAGTGGCAGAAATGCTTTTAACAGTGTTAAAAAAAACACTTTAACACGTTATTAACGCGTCACTTTTTTCAGAATTAATATATATAAGGGATGACCTCCTGGGTCTAAAATACTGCCTGAATACATTAGTTCCGTCTGCGACACTCCCTTACGCTGAGCACACAGTATGAAGTGGGATGGTGAAAATCCCCAGAGCGAAATTAACGCCCGTTTGCTGTGAACAAAAGCTACGAGTAAATGTGAGACTGTGCTGTGAAGGCTGTGTGGGAGAGTTTGAAGTGTTGTGATCATGCAGGTTGTTCAGTGGCCTGGTTTTACTAGCACTAATAAAACTAATAAAGAAATGATGAGTAGCTTATTCGTTCCCTATCACTCCCCTTGGGCACTGAACCGGACGCCTCGTTTCTCTCCAATTGTCTAATAACATGTCATTCCCTCATTAATTCACCATGCACAGGACAGCCTAGCGTGGAGAGAAAGGAGTGTGTCTTTCTCTAACCTTTCCCCTCTGCTGTCAGTACATGTCAGTGCAGAACTGCCACACAAGGATGAGCTTCTGCAGTAATACGGTGCAGCTGGATAACGATCGGAGAGTGCAGCATGTGGCACCTAAATACATCTCCACAGGTATGTGCAAAAAAAAAAAAGAATACAAATGGAAAAAAAGACTTGCAGAATAAAAGTAGCAATTAAAAAGGGAACAAAATAAGTCATACCATTATCAACTGAAATTCAAATCCAGTTCATAATAATGAATGAATTAATACATTAATACCTAAGCAGGTGTGCCATCAGACCACTTAATGGGGGAACTTACCCCATGAATATGTTGATGTGCCCCCATAAACCCATGGCGGTAAAAAGTCAACTGTACCCTGGTTTGTTGAGTAGCACCACAGGACATACAAGACAAGCCAATGAGTTTCACTACAAGCACTACGTTTCCTCCAAAAGATGCTCGAGCATCTTTCCCAAAGCTTGAGGGACTTCCACGAGTAAGCACCAGTTTCTTTCGTTTTTTTAAACATAGATATTCACAAATAGTTAATATTTTACCATATTATTATTATTGCTGGTAAGAGCTGTATCAAACATCTATCAATAAATTCCTTAATCACCTCTTGACTAGCAGATTTTCTGGACATTATGCCATGGAAGACTGATTACAATTCCCTTCCACCTGCACTAATGAGGCTTTTTGCTATCATTTGCATAAAATGTAGGAATTCTCAGAGCACCTACCTTATTTCCTATGTAGTATATAGTGATAGATATAGATATTTTATGAAACCTCAGCCTCTTACAGTGCTAGATTTTCTGCTGGCATTATAGCACAACCATGTCAGTTTTACTATAATTATTAACTGTATTATAGCATTAAATCATCCTAAATACTGGACCACATAGCCACATAATAGGATTCTCTCAACATTAAGGCTTTATCTAGGAGAAATCTCGTGCAATACTACAACAGAGCAAATCTCAGCAGGACAGCCCAGAGCTTGGTTGCCATGGTGAGGATTGCAGCACGTTCGGATGGTTGGATGGGTGTTGGTTAAAACAAGGTTTCAGAAGGTTGAGGGTCTGCTGGGAGCTGTGTGTGCTTTGAAGGAATCGAATGTAGTCAGTGAGTCTGGTGTCTGATCATATTAGTATAAATGTGCTACTATTTGAAGACTACCATCTATATAAACCTTTAGCTATAATGGAAGGCTACACAGTATGCTTTTGTTCTTATTTTTTATTAGATCAAAATACTCTGTGTATCTCTGGTATGGACAACCATGGACCTAGCTTCCACACAGAGGAAGATCAAGATGAGCTTTAGATTTATTTGTCGCATACACAATTATGCAAAATGATATTGTAGCAATATGTTTTTGTTTTTGTGCCTCTCGTTTATCTGCAAAGCATTTCCACCCACGGAACTGCCGCACACTGGACGTTTTATCTTTGTTGCACCATCTGTTGTACACCAAAAACCCAGAACATCAGCAGAAATAGAAATACTCATACAAGCTCTCCTGCCACCAACAATATCGAGCATGCTTAACACAGTGTTGATGATGGAACAGTAAAAATCAAACTTGAATTTGACACGCCATTATACCCTTTTTTCCCATATCTTCGTTCAAATCTTTGTAAGTTTTAGCATTTTTTGTTACTAAAAAAATTATTTCTTGGCTGCTACCCTTCCAACGTGGCTATTCCTGATCATGACTGTAGAAGAGTCAACATAATTATTTATATGATCATTATATTAACCGTTTCTGAAACAATGGTATATATATATATATGTATTATAAGGTTGGCCTAAGACTTGACTGTAAATGAGAATTCTAATACAAGCAATGGTGTTAATAATCTTTTTTGTTGTTGTTATATCCACAGGAACACAGTGAGCTACAGATCCTGGAATTCACAGTTTGTACATGAGCATGTACCCTGAATGACAGCCAGTACATCACATGACTAATAACCACAACAACCTAATAATAATAATAATAATAGTAATAATAACAACACTAATAATAAGCAAGGTTGCAGTGAATTCAGAGCCTATAAGAAAGCTGGAAAAACGTCCGTCAAAGCACACACTCATTCACAGTGACTCACACCTTGGGGCAATTTTGAGCAAAATAGGATGATGCAGTTTTACAGCAGACACCCTTATCCAGAGCGGCTTACATCTTGCTCAAGGGCACCAACCACGGCACTTGGCAGAGCTGGGACTTGAACCCTCAACCAGGCCAGCCCACTAGTACAGTACCTAAAATGGAAAGTCACTGCAGTTAATAGTATAAAGTAAATGAATAAAGAACTGAATAATAAATGCATGACTGATCGCCAGCTGATCATTAGCAATTCTTTTTAAATCTTACAGTTTATCAAAGATAAGCCAGTGTGACAATGTCACTAAAATAAATGTGAATTTGTAGACCCATAGTTGATCGGACACACAGTCAAGGCAAAGTTGTTAATGCTACATACTGCTCCATGAAGCTTTATGTGATCATTTAGAGCTATATTCATGCCCATAGTTTCCTACATCAAATTGATCATTTTAGTAGTAAGACTGCAGAAAATGACAAACCTCTTGATTCATCCAAAGTGGTGTTACTGCTTATATAATTTAATTCCAGCTTTAAATGCCGCTTCTAAGGCTTTAAGCATTTTCGAGCACTGTGGACAGCTCTGAAGCTACATAGCTGAAATGTCATATCACTTATCAGAACTAAGAACTAAGAAACTTCAGTCCTGAGATCTCCATTTGCTTGTCTCTGCTCAGACTTGTCACTTGCACAGTCACTTGTACGCAAAGTCTTGAAAACAAGCTCTCATATAGAATCAGGAGTGGCAGATCTCTTGCAATATGCAGTCAAGTCCCGTAAAGTAAACTAGTGAGAACAGCTGCTCCAAAAAAAAATTCTAAATATCATGGAGGGGTTGCTGTGAGAAACCACATAGCTGGGCTTTACCAGGCAACTGATAAACTGCAGCGTTTTTGAATTTACAAGACCCTCGGCAAGGCGCGGCAATTAAGCATTTACAGAAATCAAAGGAAAAGGCTATCCCATGCTGTTACTTAATTTAATTCATTCTAATTTTCGTACAAATTATTTGCTGCCGAGTTCATTAAAAGCTTAATATTATAAGCTTAGGTTAATACATTTTGGTTATTTTTTGCACAAGTAAGAACCTTTATCTGTAGCTTCAGGATGGAGCATAGACCTTCCATATTCAACCTCTTTTCCATCCCTAGATACTAGGGTATATTATCTAAGTTGACAGTAAAGTATTTTCTCAATTTATCCCCAAAGTCAGTGTGCTGTATTAGGTCAGCTCTTTTTCATCCATAGATCTACCTGCTTTAGAGTTTCTGTAAAAAATCCATCTAAGGTAGAAATTCTAAAATCCAGTCCATGAGATCGGTTGCATTTGTGCATTAGTCGGATCAGTGCCTAGGTTCTTTCCACCGGACCATGAACTGGTGCGTGTGTGAGGTCTATGGGGTTAATACAGCATTAAAGTGTAAGGTCAAGACTCAGTGTGAAGCTCAGCCAGCTCAGTCACGCCAGCCTTAGAGAGTTCAAGGACACCCTAAAGTACGGGTCATCAGTTCCAGTCCTGGAGTAGAGTACAATTGAGTGATTTCCACATTTAGAGACACAAGTCACCTCAAAAGATCGCAAAAATGTCTAATTTCTCACACTTTCCATTGTGAGAACTTAGTTACTTCAGCAGTTGACATAAGTCTCTGTTAAGTCCTCCCACCGGAAAGCAGCAATGGAAATTATGATTATTACGATATTATATTACAAGTCTATTCCTTCTCTCTCTATATAACTCAATTCTATAAATAAGTAACTGCTGTTTCCAAGGTAACATCTCCGTGGAGACATGGCCACCTGAATTCTTGCTGAGCTGAAAATGTGAAGAAACGAAGAAACCTTAAGATTTATAAGAGACATCAGATAATCTTTCGCATGCTGGCTGCTTTAGTACTCATCTAGCCAAAGTTAGTGCCAATCGTGTTTTCACTGTTGGTAATCGCAGCTCTGCTTTTTGACCCTGCAAAGTAAAAATAACTTGAATACAAATTCTAATCAGTTATTACATTGTAATTAAATACCTCATTTGGATCAATGATAAGCAACGTGTGAGGCGCACCATTTATTCATTCTTTATTAAGTGTTAAAAGTCCTTTTTGTGCAGAGAGCCAACTTTGAGAAAACGTATAAAAGCATTTGTCACTTGTCACTTTATTATGTTTTAGTCAATTAAAAAACTGCATTTTTTATTAACACACACACGCACGCACGCACGCACACACACACATATATATATATATATATATATATATATATATATATATATATATATATATATAGCATATGGTTTACACAGGTATGTGTCTGTGTCAGAAGAGGGTGGCTCTGCAGAGACAGTAACCAATCTAAACTTGCTCAGGTACAACCCATCACATGCCAGATCACAAACCAGGCACTCGTCTGAAATCCAA
>JAUZST010078825.1:0-20829 GCA_034779995.1 Parotocinclus haroldoi | reverse complement strand
TTTTATGTGGATGATATGAAGTGCTTCTAAATAATTTACAGTAGGGTAAATCAATCAAAAATTTCCCCACTTACAAATAATGGAGTTCTGTATTTTTCTTTGCAGGTACACTTCTAATGTGAGGGACACAATCTAAAAATAAATCACATTGTATGCTTTTAAAATAATTAATTAGCATATTATTGCATGAAATAAGTATTTGATCACCTACTAACACACAATAATTCTGGCTCTCAAGACCTGTTAGTTTTTCTTTAAGAAGCCTCCTATTCAACACTCATTCTCTTTATTAATTGCACCTGTTGAAACTTGTTACCTGTATAAAAGACACCTGTTCAATCTATTATACTCCAAACTCAAAATTATCTCAGAAATCGATAGCAATATATTTTGTCAACACATAAATGTAAAAATCTTAATTGTTGGTCACATGACAATGTAAAGATGGAATTTCTGGTTTTGATGTCCAGGGAGTGCAGCTGCGGTAACATAATTGCAGACAACTGACGCCCAGAAAGACCACCAATTGCACACAGCCCTGTTGCATCCCTCATAGCCAAATTCTGAGAAACTAGCACTGTGGACAACAAACCACATATTGGTCATCCAAAGACCGCTACCGAAAAAGAAACCTCAACAATGGTTTTGGCGTGCCCTGTGACTTTTGACTCACCCTATACATGCTGTATATAGAAATTCAAGTTGTTATTTTTAAAATTACATATTTTCCTTCAATCTTTGATTTTTGTTTTAAGCAATGGAATATGTGTAGTAAACAATGTACATCATGTAGAATATCACGTTTGTAATTAAACTGATATCTATAAATTCATCTAAATTAGTAATAATTAGAACTGTTACAATCCAAGCATTTGCAGGTTAACTTTAAGATTAAGGTTCTTGCTCAATTACCCAGTAGTGGCAGCTTAGCTGGGTGAGAGGGATTTGAACCCTGGACCTTCTAGTCCATAGTCCAGTACCTTAACCACAGCCATATGCCATCTTATTAAACATAGCGTGTGTCACTCATAAAAAGCCTTTTCTGCAATATAAACATATATTTTGGTATTTTAACAGAGAGAAAGGAGAGATAATTTATAAAATAAAATAAATAATACAGAGTGCTCATGTCTGATATAATCAACACAACGCTATTCTCACAGAGGAAAAAGTAACTGCCTGTCTCAATCTGGCTAATTCTGACAAGGACAATGCCATTGATTTGAGTGAAAGCTACAGTCTCTTTCTTATAACTACTATCGACAGACTTGCCACAAATGCACATTATACTTGATTGTATATTACAGCATCGATTGCCATGATGGCCACTAAGCTGAGCTATCAAAGCCAGCTGCTGTGATTACTGCCCCTACTCTCGAAGACCCTTGGCAGGGTTGTTTTTAGCACAGAATATTATGTGTGAGTATGAGATTGCAAGTCGTAGCATGCAAATTTTCCTCAAATCATGTGCATATTCTATACTTTTATCGAGGTTTCACAGGAACTTGACAAGTTAAGCACCACAATTGCGTGTACTATCCATATTTTGAGTCTTCACCAATTTACTAGACAGCAAATTGTACAAGTACATTTTAGAATGATAAGAACAAAACACATCAGCCATCATACAACCCTGTCTTAGCAATTAAACAGTGAGATAGATAGTCACTGTAGGAAAAGCATAGATATATGTATATACACTCCTTTACAAATTAGTGTCCGTCTCAGTGGAGATGCCATAGCCAAGTTACAAGCTAAGCTAACATGCTAACACTGGGGATCATTATTTAAATCCACCCAGGCATGCTAAGATGAAACTAAATATACTGTTCCCACATATTTATAGAATGTGACAGCCAGTTCTAACATAGTATAGTGTATAGTATAGTATAGTGTATTCATCCAAGATGCCTTAGAGAGAGGTAAGCTTACCTACATATGTCAAATTCTCTCTGGCCTGGTGGCTTCTTGAGCTGGTCATATTCTTATATAAGCTCCATCAGGCCAGTAATCACTGTTTTGCTTAAAGTTTGGTCAAATTGTTGTCTTCAGTAATTATGTCAGCTTGATCAGTACTGTAATGGTGCATGGCAGGAATAAATGCAATAGTAATCCCTGAACAGGCTGCAATGCATCTCTGCACAGCACACACAAACACATGCTTTTACTAGAATATTTTTGAGAAAAGAAAGTACCCCTTTGTAACAGATTGTATTGCAAATTAAATATTTTTGTCCATCAAAACCCCCTACTTTTTCACAGCAAACATCAACATACTTTGGGATTTACAAAATGATATGCTGCTAACCCAGCTTTTAGTACCTAAACCGGCAGCACACAAGAGGTAACCAGCATAAACCATCTTGGAATAACATGGAATGTAACTGACATAGCAAGTGTTGTTTTTCTTTTGTATTTTGTATTTTTTTTTGTATTTATTTATTTACTTTTTTAATATTTTTTTATATTTATGTCTTTTTTAAGTTAGGAGAAACCAACCATTCAGACCATTCAGGTTTGGGGACTAGAAGATCCAGACCCGGTGCAGCTTCAGCTTTGTCATTGATTCCTGGACATTGGTCTCCAGAATATGCTGATACTGATTGGAATCCATGTGTCCCTCAACTTTAACAAGATTCCCAGTCCCTGTACTGGCCACACAGCCCGAGAGCATGATGGAACCACAACCAAATTTTACTGTAGGTAGCATGTATTTTTTTTGGAGTGCTTTTTTTTTTCCTCCATGCGTTATGACCCTTGTTATGCCCAAATAACTCTATTTTAGTTTCATCAGTCCACAGCACCTTTTTTTCAAAAGGAAGCTGGCTTGTCCAAATGTGCTTTAGCATACCTCAAGCAGCTCTGTTTGTGATGTGGGCAGAGAAAAGGCTTCTTCTGCATTGCTCTCCCATACAGAATCTCCTTGTGTAAAGTGCGCTGACTAGCTGAACGATGCACAGTGACTCCTTCAGCAGCAAGACGATGTTGTAGGTCTTTGGTGCTGGTCCGGGGGTTGACTCTGACTGTTCTTAACATCCTTCGCTTCTGTTTATTCAAGATCTTTCTTGTTCTGCCACTTCGAGCCTTGACTTGAACTGTGCCTGTGGTCTTCCATTTTCTCACAATGTTTCTCACAGTGGAGACTAAAAGCTGAAATCTGTGAGATAGCTTTCTGTATCCTTCCCCTAAACCATGATGGTGAACAATCTTTGTTTTAAGGTCATTCAAAAGTTGTTTTGACTCCCATGCTGCGACTCTTCAGAGAAGATGCAAAGAGGAGAAAAACTTACAATTGCCCCCCTTATATACCCTTTCTCATAATTGAAGTCACCTAATTTATGCACCTGCCTAATTTTGTTTAACCAATTATTGCACACTTTCTGTAAATAATATAAACTTCATTTCACTTCTCAAATATCACTGTTTGTCCCCTATATTATATATTTAACTGATTTTTTTAATCCAAACAATCAATGATTTATAAAGATAAATCAGGAAAATTTACAAGGCTGCTCAAACTTTCGCACCCCACTGTATGTTACTGAATGTAAAAAGCATCGGAAGACAACATAAGGAGACTATGTGGATGGTTTTAATAAATATTGAGATGATAAGTAGAGTTTTCCGTTATTATACTACTAATAATTCAAATATTTTTAATGGTTTTAAGTTGAAATATTCAAATTAATAAGTAAATCAAATAAGTAGAAATGTACTGAAGTCAGCATTACCAATAACACAATTTACAATCATAGATTTAGCCTTAAGAATTTTTATGAGCCTGGAAACTAAAATGAATCAAAACAGTGCCTAAAGAGAGGGTAGGGACTTGGCAGTACCATTAAATTTCAATACATTTTGAATTATTGTCTTTTTAAAAGTATTTAGAATTCCTTGTAATTTTTTTGCAATTCCTATTATCTAATACATATTATGGGACATGTACTGTACATGTATGTGTTATCATGCAATATTGAGAAACAAAAATGCATTTGTAACTATTATTGGCTAAAAGTGGTGCTAATTACTGCTAACAATATTCTCCCTCTATCGCATTAATCTCAAAGTTAGGGAGCGTGCTCATAGTCTGACTTGTCATGGCTCTGTTAGATTTGGGTGCCTTATTTTGTATTTCTTGATAGTATTTTATGTATGACACCACATAAAATGTCATGTCCAGCACACATTTTTAAAACACACTCACCCAACCATACAAAAGCAGTCTACAGAGTACTTATTTATGCCTATCAGAGTCTGATAGGCAGACTCTGCCTATCCATTTGGATTTAAACACCAGACATCCGCTGGCTAGACACAATGTTTTTCGTATCTTCTCGCAAGCCATACAGAGGGTGAGATTCAGGTTTCCATTTGCTTTTCTCTCTTTTCCTTGACTCTTTGTTCGGTGAACACCTGAAACTTGCATGTTTTTTTTGGTTACGATATTGCCTGTTGTTGTTTGCCTGGATTTAAATCATACCTGCTACACCTGATCTCTGGCTGTTTTGTCAGATATGAGTCTGCCTGCCAATTTTGCTATTTACCTGGGTTTAATAAATACCTACAATTGCATCCTACACCTGCCTAGTGTGCATATTTACATGCCAGAGCTAAGAGAATACATTGACAAACGTGGAGGCAAGTACACCCTTGTTTGCAGACGTATTTTCCCACCATGGCTGACTGCTGAGTGAACACCATTAAGTGATCGCTCAGTTTATTGAGCACTTGCAACAATTGAAGCCCATGACGCACCACCAGCACCTGTGCGTCATCGTGTTCTTCCGTCTCATGCCCAGACCAATATGACAAAAACATGAAAGGAGACCAGGGTTTCCTTCTCCTGTGTACCTTATACTCTGCTTGATGACCTCCCTGATCATCAGAAGATGATCAGTCTGCTCCCAGGAAAGGCTCTGAAGTGTTCTACTGTTCTGTAAAACCAGAATGGCGACATGTTGAACAACTTTGATAAGTTCTGTTCCAAGTTCCAGGAATCTTTGATGACACAGATCCTGGGAAGAAAGTGGAGAAGTCACTCGAGCCTTGAGTGACTTGTCCAGTCGCTTGATCCCAAGTCCATACTTGCTAGCTCCTTGTCTGAACTCACGCTCGCTGTCCTTACTGTCGCCAGTGCTTGCTGGATGCACACCCAATGCTGTACCAGTTACAGTTCCTGATGCTGTGACTGTTTCAGTACCTGATACAGTGCTTAATCCAGTGTCCAATGCTGTGCCAGCTCCAGTACCCCATGCAACGCCAGATCCAGATCCAGGTGCCTGCTCCAGTGCTACAGTGATCCAAGAGGAGCCATTTCTAGTGATCAGTGCCAAACCAGCTCTCAAACTGGTGTTCCGGCAGGGACTCCAGCCCGATATTAACCGAGCTTACGTGTCATGATGAGGCTACATCCTAGGATGGCCAGATCAATATAATCATTTGCTTAGAGGATTTACTGCGACAGCTACCCAATCTCCACCGCCAAACAGACATTCCCACTCTGATTGTCCCAAGATGAACATATTGATTCAGCCGCAGAACCTGGCAACATGGCACCCAAATTTTTCATCTCAGCTGAAGAAGCTGTTGACTCAGCTCTAGAAAGTCCTGTCTCCAGAACATCATGTCTGTTCTCAAAAATATCCTCTAGATCCTCTTGGCTCAGTCCCAGAATGTGCTGATTTCACTCCAGAACTCAGTAACTCGGTTCCAGAACAAATTTTTTTGCCTCTATATTCCCCTATATATACTATATATATACTCATCTCCAGAACCTGGTGAGGTTATACCAGAACCCGGTGTCTTGGTTTAGAAACAGCTGAAGGATCTGATCTGAAGGAGAACATCCCAGCCATTACTGAGGCAGCATCCAGCCCTCCAGTTCTGTTGCTGGAGAAGTTCATGCTAAGAAAAAAAACATCCAGACAAGCCTTATCCATGACCTAGAGGATGCACCAGACAGCTCAAGCTCAGGACGCGCTGACCCAACCATACACAGAAGCACCTGAGGGCATCCGAACGCTGTCTGTCACAGTCAGCACACAGGCTCAGAGCAAACTCATGAGACCATACACAGAAGTACCTGAGTACGCTGATTTAAGATCAGGTTCACCTGCGTCTAGCTTGAAGGAACCACGGCCCCGTTTGGATTTAAACCCTGAACATCCTGACACAATGTATTTCGTCTTCCCTTACCGTCCTGAGCGTGAGTTTGATTTAGATTCTGGTTTACATTAACTTTTCTACTTTTTTCCTAGACTGTGATTTAGTTTTCTACCTTGGGACTCTTTTTGTTGATTGCCTGTACCTTGCCTGTTTTTCAGTTAAGAGATTGCTTGCCGATTTTGCTCTGTTTGCCCAGATTTAATAAATACCTGCAATTGCTTCCTACACCTGCCTAGTGTACATATTTACACGCCGGACGTTACAACATACAGCATTAAACACTGAGCTGTGAGTCATTTAATAAACATCTGGGATTTCAATTATGATATATGTTATTATATATTATTAGATATCTTTCATGTGGATTCATGGGAGTTTTAGTGGCACAAAATCATACTAATATGATGTTTATAGAACTTGATCTTTTACTATCTTGACTACAACATTTTTTGTGGAAAATGATAATGACATTGTTTTATTTTTAGTCTTAGACAGGATGGCATTTATAAATATTATGAGAATATTTTAAATATCTATTTATTTGTTTTCAAGTAACCAACCGTGACTTTTCTGGTCAAGGTTCTGGTACCTAGGTCCGCAGAAGCACACAGTTATGACCATACTTGGCAGAAGGAGGAGTAGGAGCCGTAGCAGTCACTGGAGCCACTGGCAACAATCCAAGCACAGAGAACTTAAAAAGTCATTTGAATAATTTAGGAAAAACAAAGCTTGAACTGATTTGAGGACAGAAAATGTTGCAGCATGAGTACAATGCCATAACTTACACTTTGACTTATCTGAATGAACTAACTACAGTATTAAAGGTTAATTTAAGGAGCTGTGTATAATCACCAATACACAAACAACAAAAGCTTGCACATAGCCACTGTCATTGATAGTCTTTGCAGATCCTTAATATGTATATAATATGAAACAGATGGCAATTGTGTGACAAGTGATTAGACAGTTATTGCTAAAAGAAGCATTACAGTCACCATTCATATGCCAGTAAATGGACTAGCTCTGATGCCAGGAGTTTAGAAACACATAAAGTCTGAATGACCATCTTCTCTGTGCTAAATAAGCAATATAAATGAATGCATTACTCGTAAATTAAAATGAAATGGGATGCACGGTGGTGCAGTGGTTAGTACTGGCGCCCAACATCTTCAAGATCCTCGGTTCAATCCAGCGACAGTGTGGAGTTTGCATGTCTTCCCTGTGACCATGAGAGTATCCTCCAGGTGCTCCTGTTTCTTCCTACATTTCAAAGACATGTGTGTTAGGTTATATGGTGTTTCTAAAGTCCCACTAGTGTTTGAGTGTGTGTATGACTGTGTGAGTGGATTTGATGTGGTCCTCTGAATTGGTCCTTTGATGGATTAGCGCCCTATCTACAGTTGTTCCTTGTTCCCTGTGTCACCAGCTAGACGCAGGCCTTCCTGCGAAGTAAAAAGACGAGACAAGTAAACATACCTTTTTAATTTAATATCCTTTTCAGCATCAATATAAGTAACATATATACGTAAGGTTATTTTATGTGTAGCCATATGGAAGCCCTATCCAAGAAGCTCTGTGAGCTTCTTTTGTTCTGATACATCAGCAGTAAACCTATTTTTTTTAGGCTATATAGTTCAGTTATCTTTCAGTTCAGCTGCTGTTGCTACTAAATTCTCAAATAATTCATACATTCATACAAATGCAAAACTTAGTTGACATTTTCATTTTAAATATAAATATAAAAAGTAAAGTAAAGTAAATGCAAACATAAGCACATTTCTACCACCATATCACCATTAATTTATCCAACTATACTCCCAGACCTGCCATCAGGACGATCTCTGAACATGTCCATTGCTTTGTTGTATCTATTCCCTACATCTTTGTTTCTTAATTAAATTATAGCTTTGAAATAAAGACTGTATTTGCAAGAGAGGCCCAGTGGCAACAGGACATAACCCTCACATGCAAACTAATTAGCAAAACAGTGCTCCATCACCTGGTGTAAACAAGGAGTGCTCAAAAGAGCACGATCCTGCTCTGGTTATTGATCAAAGGAACCTCCACCTGTAGAGAGCCTTTTCGCCTGAGAAAATGGGGGACAGTGTGTTTTTCTCCTAACACACCACACGAATAGTGCTCTGAACTCTTGTCTTGCAGTGTGACCACGTTTAGCTTCATTGATCTGCCAGACTCGGCTGCATGTCTCAGGGATTAGCCCTACTGTCTCCACTTCACTGCAGTCTGTCTCAGTTATGTGATAGACAGACATTTCTTGTTTACTGTTTTATGAAGTGGAGGAAAACAAGAGATGGGAAAGACAGGAAAAACACAGTCCAGTCTGTCAGTTTTAATCTAAAAGTAGAGGAACTGGTACAGAAAATAGGTAGGGCATAGATCTTTCCATCTCATAATACATTTTCTGTGCAGAGAGTATAAATAAGTCCACCTCAAGGTTCCACAACATATAGATGCGTATGTATACTATGTTTATTGAGAACACTACTGTAATACAGGATAGTGCATTGTTTTGCGCTCACGCAACCTCAGTTCATCATGGCATTGAGTTCATAATAAGTTAAGATTCTGCTTCATGCTCACATGATTGCAGCATGCAATAAGAATAACAATAATTACACATTTTATTTAAAAGGACCTAACAAAGAACCTAAGGCGCTGACAAAGACTTAAGATCTCAAAAAGGATAATAAAATTCATGAGTACAAACAAAATACAAAAGTAAAATGCAGTTATAGCTATGAAAATGAAATGCTGTCTGAAATGGAAAAAAAAGTTTTTTTTTTTTATAAAAGTCAATCAGAAAGAGAAGAGGAAGAAAACTTGAAAACCAACAGAAGGGCTCTTTAGTGAATCTGTGTTGGACAGGTAACAAGTGGAGAGATATGAGGGACGGTGTGATCCCAGGGTTTGGATCAACAAGAACCATAGTATCTAAATATTGAACATATTGCAACTACCTAATCCTGACAGCAGGAAAACCAAAAAGGACTGCATTACAGTTATTCACATTTTGAAGTAACAAATGCATGAATAAGAGTTTTAGCTAAAGGGTGAGTTAGGCAGAGACACAGTCTGTAAATCTTCCTAAGATGGTAGTAAGCGGTTTTAGCAACACTCCTTTTGTGGACATCGAATGAAAGAGAGGAGTCCAGGATAACTCACAGATTGTACTGCAAAGAAAATACAGATGCAAAATCTGAGAGGTTTAAGTTAAGTTGAACAGCCATTTTAAGCACTTAAAGTGAAGCCACAAAAATCACCTGGTTTTCTGTTGAGAGTATAAATATTAATTTGGGTATCATCAGCATAGCAGTGAAATTTGAGACCGTGTTTTAGAATAATGTCACAGAATGGAAACATATAAATAAATGGAGTGAGACCTGTGGCCTGTGGGCCTGTGGGATAATGGTTGATATTAATATGCCCAAAGTGTGCCAAGAAAGCATGATAACATTACACCATTACCTAACTCTGCCATGCAACTAGTCACAAGCAAATCTCAAGTTTTAACCTTCATGGTAATGTTCAAGTAACTCAAGTCAGGTGCCTTATCTAGGTGAAGTCTCAAGTAAAGTCATACGAAATTATGATGCACTCTAATTTGTTTTAATCAGTCAAAACACAGTGGCCACGAAGAAATATTTTTTTTTTTTCAATTTTAACAAATACTCTTTCATTTTGGACTTTTAACTCGGCAGCTGAACTCCTCATACCACATACCCAACATGTCAGAAGACCAAAATCATATGGAATTTTCAATTCTACATACTGAAGTTAATTTTCAAAATTTTAGCTGTTTTATTTTTTCAATGAATACATAAAATTAATTCCTAGACAAATGTAAAAAATCTTAGACTTTACAATATGTTACTTTCGATTGCGTGACTAGCTAAAAAATTTGTTCAGATTTGTAATTTTTGTAGTGACTGATGAAGTTGGATGATGTGGTGGTCATGTCGCTGAGTTTTATTTGCAAAACTACTCATTTTATCAACAACATAATCTTTGAAACCCTCTCTATTTTTTGAATAGCTACTTTTAAACTTACCTATATTTTTCTTACTGCTGGTTTCACATGTTCTGATAGGTTGCTAAGTTTGTGTGCAATGAAATAGACATCATCTGATCAAGTTTCAAAAGGGAAAAAAATCTCAGTATTGATCCTAATGTCTAAATACATAAGGCATCTAATATTTCATTTAAACTTACATCACTTTGAGTCATCTATCTCAATTCTAAATCTCATGTCATGAATACCAAAGCAGATAGGTATTTCCATGAATCTACACTGTTGGTCCCAAATTCTGATCCTACCATCTGTTTGCCTCAGCAGAAACCAAGATTCATCAAACCAGGCTATGTTTTCCTGGTCTTAATCTGTCTAGATATGATGGGCCTGTGATGGGCAGCTTCAGCTTTCTCTTTTTCACTGTTTCACAGCTTCTGCTGTTGTAGCCCATCTGCCTCAACGTTTGACATGTTGTGCATTCCTAGATGTTTTTCTGCTCACAAGGGTAGTTGTCTGAATTCCCATATCCCTTCTATCGGTCCAAACCAGTCTGAGCATTATCCACTGGTGTCTCTCATGAACAAAGAATTCCTACTCCAAATGGCATTTTATCTATTATGAGTAAACTTGAGAGGCTGTTGTATGTGCAAATCTTTGGAGGTGAGAAGTTATACAGTATATATACTCAGACCAGCTTACAGTATCTGGCAGCAACAATCACACTATGGTCAAAATCAATGAGCTCACATTTCTACCCATTCTGATGGTTGATGTGTCTATATCTGCTTAATTTTATATACTGCACTGCTGCCATTTGACTGACTGATTTGACACTGTAAGTCGCTCTGGATTAGGGCGTCTGCTAAATAATGTAAATGTAAATGTAAGTTCTGTGCTAACTGTCTAACTTCTTTTGTCTCAGTTCTCTTATACTCAGCAGTAAGCCTATTTTATAGGCTATATAGTTCAGTTATCTTTTAGTTCAGGTGCTGTTGCTACTAAATTCTCAAGAAATTTATACATTTATACAAATGCAAAACTTGGTTGACATTTTCAGACTCTTTTTGGAGTACTGTGCTATTGTTTAGAAATATTGTCTTACAAATTTCCATCTGGAAATGATACCGTCTGTGTGTTTCTGCCTTTAGCTTTGCAGTATATAGATTGTACACTGTGGCTATGGATGAAAGACTTTGATAAATGACTAAATGTAAATGTAAATACAAAAACATATTTTTCAAGCCAGATTATCTGAGGATATGGTTGGTGGTTTTGATTAGCGTACAGCACTGCATGAAACTCCACCGCATGCAAGAGGTTTTAATGTTGTTGATGTTTTAACACCCGTAAAACTCGTTACTATGAACACTGGAAATTACATTTGTTTTGTTTTTTATTTTCTTAACATGATAAACTTAAGTACTAAATTAACCTGGTTTGATATGTTTTTAAGCATATATTCAAAGATGAGAACAAGTCAAAATATAATAAATCGCTTCATTAATGTAGAATCAATACATGGTGCAGGTTCAGCTTATGTGTACATAGGAGTAAGTAGTCAGATATATAAAACCAGGAAAGGAAAGGATGATGAAGTAATAGAAAATACCTCATTAACATTTACTAAATTTTAGAAATTTGTTAATGTCTTTGTACATCCATTATTGCATTTCATGCCTTCAACAAATTAAAAAAATGTTAGGATAGGGTAATTTAGGGCTAGTAGTGTGGTTAAAAATGAAAAAAAATAATTGTGATGTCAACAAGTGAGTTTAATCATGATTCCGTACCAAAGCCATCTCCACAAAAGACAGTTGAGATGGGCAAAGGATTTCCGGTTTGTCAAAGGTTGAAAGGGATTTGCATATTTGTGTAATTACAGTGCATACAGTACTTTTCATTAAATACTTCAAGGAATATGGAGGAATTTTAGTGTGTAAATGTATTCCAGTATTCCAGGTTTCTGTACTTCATCCAAGTTTTTTTCTGATTTGGAATTGTAAATACTACAACTTCACTATGTACTCTGGCCATTTGCTCACATCTGATTGTCATCTCATTGACTACAAAAACGTATTATGTCTTTTGGTTAAGTTGTCTATTTGGACTTATTTAGCTATATTTTAGCTATGCTTATGAAGAATTCAAAAAGAGTGTGAAAAAGAATAAAGGACTGACTACAAATGGTGCCTAAAAATGTAACTATTAGATAGGCAGTCCTGTTACCAGGCTGGTAATCTACAATAGACAAACAGGTTGGTGTAAATAAATCAACTGTGGGAGCAATTGTAAGAAAATCGAAGACATACAAGACCATTGATAATCTCCCTGGATCTGGGGCCCCATGAAAAATATAATTCCATGGGGTCAAAATGATCATGAAAACAGTGAGCAAAAATCCCAGAACTATCTTCGCCGCGAGGGAGGGAGTCAATTCTTGCAGTGCCAAGTGTGTCCCGCCAGAAGAGGTCTGGTAAAATATCATGTGGTCAGATGAAAACAAAATATAACTTTTTGGTAAAAACTCAACTTGCCCTATTTGGAGGAAGAAGAATGCTGAGTTGCATCCCAAAAGCACCATACCTACTGTGAAACATGGGGGTGGAAACATCATGCTTTGGGGCTATTTTTTTGCAAAGGGGACAGAACGACAGATGCATGTTAAGGGAAGAATATCATATATCATACATAGTAGATGTGGTTATACATATTTTAGCTGCAATATTTAATAAAAACATATCTCATTAACCAATTGTAATAGATATTTTACATAAGTACTACTGGAAAATATTACTAGAAAGACCCCCTATTTTAGCTAGAAAAAAGTAAAAACTGTTGGTGACCAGTGTAATTGGACTTTAATGGGGTGAGATGAATGACTTTAACTCTTAAACATAGATAACATTGTACATTATTAAATGCTTGTTTAAAGGCTCATATCTTCCCTTTTTTCTCGATTACAGCACTTCTGAATAGGTGCTATTAATTATATTTGACATTTCTTTGTTCTGAATTGCTTGCCTTGACACCTAAATGGAAAACAAGAACTTTAGGGAGGAAAATCAGCAAAAAAAAATAAATAAATAAAATGAAAAGCAGATGTATCTGCAAATTAATCATGCTCCAGATTGTTTGCTGTGAAAGCAGGAGGAGATGCGCTTCTCTTCACAACTGCCATGATTTACAGTGCTTCCGAGCAAACTGATGAACAATATGCAGTACGGAGGAGACAGTTCATCAAACTGCAATGCTTAGTAAGAAAAAGGACAGAAAAGTCTGCGGCCTACCTTTGAAAAGATGCATTAAGGCTGCTTCCTCACATGATTCTCGATGTCTTTCATTGGGAATAATGGACGATGAGCTGGTGACATGCTGCATAAATCACAGAGACTCATGTCCTGTTTACCCTTTAGAGGCTACCAGAAACAGTATCTGTACAGTCCAGATGTTCTGCTACGGGTAATCATAGGGCTAAAACGCACAAAAATTATCGCTCGGCTTTTGTCCTGTTTGGAGTTTAGCCAAGTTAATGATGTGAAACACACAGCAGACTTAAAAACTTTACTAAGCACACTTTGATTCCATACAACAGATTCAGTTAAGGGTTCTTTTCTACTGCTTGGGGCAAAACCATAGTAATAATAGATCTACCGGTTTTAATTCAATCACATGCCCGGAAGAATTTGTAGTATGTAATTAGAATGGATTTGTGCTTGAACCTTTGTGATGAGGCCTTTATATGCAATTTTTACATGTGTTAACTGTCTCTCAGTTCAAAATTAAATGTCATAGACATATCACCCTGTACACTTCTGGCTTTTTGCTCAAAGAAAAGTAGAACCTTTGAAGGATTTATAACAAAAATGCTCACTTGTTTTTTGTTTGCATTTGGTTGTTTTTATGTTTTACATAAGCTATGAAGTTGTATTAGCTCAGAAAATGTATCACTTGACCAAAAACATAGGTTCAGCATTAACCAAGACCAGGTAAAAGGTTCACAACATCTAACCAAACTTTTAAAATATCATTAAACTGTTAAGACCTCAGTTTTTAGGTCAGAAAAGCTGACCTAAATGCTTAACCATGGGATTTAGGAGCTATGGCCACTGAATCAAACCAAACAGTTCTGGGGACTAATTTGGCAGGAGCTATTCTGGGTAGAGCTCCCTTTAAAACTACATTTATACCAGGACATTCTAATTGTTTGCGTTCACACTGCCAGTAGGAACACTCTGTGATGCTGTGGTGATGTAAACCAAGCAAACTTCTCTGAGACAACTTAAAACTGATCTGTATCATTTAAGAATAATGATTTGTTATACAACAAAAAGCATACTAAGTATAATAAGCATGATAAGTATATTTTAAAATTGCAGTTATTGCAGTTATTGCAGGCAAGGTTATATCAACAATCAAGCTTATTAAATAAAAGCTTTAATCATATTGTATATACACTAAAATTAATGCATGTCTATGTGCCCAGAGCAAACCCATGCAAAGTACATGCAGACTCCACTCAGAAAGGACACAGTTTGCACGACCTGGGATTTAATCGAGAACCGTCTTGCCCAGACAGTTCTGCGTAATATCCAGAACTACCCACCGAGCCAGCCATCCATTCATTACGCACTTGCGATACTACGTTTGGACCAATCTCTGTACTCTTACATCTGGACCAAATAGCGCATACTTATGTGACTAAGGGTTTCTATGCACTCAGAAAATACCTTCCTAGTAAGAGCTAAAAAAGTCCATATACAAAGCTGACCCAAGTTCCTGCTGTGCTTGCACTCGACAAAGGGGACACAGATCTAAGAACTATGAAGTTAATCCAGGCAAAAGTGCCTAAGAATCAATCATCTTCTCACAGCGTGATTTCATGTGGGATTTTATCTATAAATGTGTGCTTAAAGATCAGGCTTAAAATGCCTGGGTGGATGGGCTATGATGTAATAAGTAACTGCAATTGCAAGAAATATCTGTCAGTTCCATTGTGAGGACATTAATGAAGAATGAGTTGTCTTATTTATTAGAGCGGTTTGTCTCACTTAATAATATAATTTGACAAATAAGGATTTAATAATGGTGCCACATCAAACCAAAAAACCAAACCAAAGACATATTAACTAAAAAGATAAATTGTGTTTCATATACCACTAAGGCTTCACTGAATTCTGTTTGCTGCCCTCAAAGGTGTGTGCAGTAGTAGGTTCTGTGTGATGACAACAGGGTTTAGTTAAATGTCCCTTGTTGTTTGTTCCTGGACTATTCTCTTTTCCAGATGCTATCAAGACACAGAGCTCATTAGTGATGGGTATGTGTTGAGGCCACTCAGTATAATCACAAAACAAAGGTTTTCCTAAAATCACAGCATCAGATTTTTAAAATAGCACTATGATGTACTGGAGTCAAGTCCACACAGGTACACCACAATTTCTGAGGACAGACACCAACACAATACACAACCAATGGTGTGGTTACAAAGTTAACATTTCGGGATATGGCTGTGATATAAGGATAATGGGTTAAGTACATGCCCAATTCCAATGAAGTTGGGACGCTGTGTAAAAAATAAATAAAAATACAAATAGATGATTTGCAAATCCATTTCAACCCATATTCAATTAAATACAATACAATGACATTTTTATATGTATTGTTATTTAATGTTCAAACTGATAAACTTTATTGTTTTTTTTTGTTGCAAATATTCACTCATTTGGAATTTAAAGCTTTCCAAAAAAGTTGGGACATGTTCAACAAAAGACTAAGAAATTTGATGAATGCTTATACAACACCTGTTTGGAAAATTCCACAGGTGAACAGATTAATTGGAAACCGTGTCATGTTTAAGTATAAAGGGATCATCCCCAAAAGGCTCAAGGTTTCACAAGCAAGGATGGGGGCCACAAAGAAGTTTGCCACTTTGATCAACATGTCCAACAGTTAAGAACAACATTTCTTATTGTGCAATTGCAAGGAATTTGAGGATTTCATCATCTATAGTCCATAATATCATCAAAAGATTAAGAGAATCTGGAGATATCTCTGCAAGTAAGCGGCACTGCCAAAAGCCAACATTAAATGTCTGTGACCTGTGGCACTGCAGTAAATACTCACATCATTCTGTAACAGATATTATCACATGCTCAGGAACACTTCAGAAAACAATTCTCAAGTTCATCGCTCCATCTACAAGTGCAAAACTCTACCATGAACAGCGAAAGTCATACATCAACAATACTCAGAAACACTGCTGGCTTCTTTGGGCCTCAAGCTCATCTGAGATTAGCAAAGTGATGCAAAGTGAAAATTGTTCTATGGTCTGACGAGTCCATATTTTAAATTGTTTTTGGAAATCATGGAAATCTCCGGGCCAAAGAGGGAAAAGACTGTTATCAGTGCAAAGGTCATAAACCATCATCACTGATTGTATGGGGGTGTTGGCGTCAGTTCCCAAATGCTTGTTGTTAAAAGGAAAGGTGATGTAACACAGTGGTAAACATGCACATGTCCCAACTTCTTTGGAACTTGAGGCAGGTATCAAATTCAAAATGAATGAAATTAATATTTGCAAAAAAACAAAAAGGTTTATCCACTCGAACATTAAATATCTTGTCTTTGTAGTGTGTTTAATCAAATAAGAGTTAAAATGATTTGCAGATCATTGTATTATAATCATATTTATGTTTTACACAACATTTCAACTTCATTTAAGTGGGGTTGTATATTTAATACTGTGCACTTTATTATTAGTTGTCTTGTGTTGTCTCCCATTTGTATCCCAATATCCAATATTTGCTGTCTTAACCAAGTACATTGTGCTATTACTTGTACAACAGTGTGTACTTTGACTAGCTAGCAGAGTAAGGCTTAGTATGTTAGGCAGAGTATGCCTAACATTATGGCTGAACAGTATGTTATGCAGTCTACAATGTTTGTATTTTCTCTCATACATTATTATGCAGCATAGTCTGAGAAATAGACAGACTGTGTTCCAGTCAACATATGAATATGTTTGACCCTCTTTTAATGATGTTACATTGAGTTTTCTCTCATCTCACTACTGATATAAATAGATGTGTATATTACATATTTTTGTAGCCCTTTCTCTCTGATAAGGCACCATATGACTGACCATCTGGCTGCCTCGTGTGTTGAAAGAAGTGTGCACTGTCATTACTCTACCTGAACAAGTAAAGGTCACACAGCAGAGAATAATGATGACTCGCGTCACGTTCAACCATCTGGAATTTACTGTAGGTACACATAATAAATTGCTATAATCAGTTGCTACCTGAAGCGCTCACGAATTGAATATTTAGCCTTGAATAACAATAGCAGAAGCTTTGCAAATTCATGGCAATCATCCAGTCAGTAATTGGAATTTGTCTCACAGACAACAGTCTTTGTATTTTTTATTTGATGTGTTTTATCTATATTGAATAAGAAAGTATGGAAGTTTTATTTAAACCCCTACAGAGTCACCACATAACCACCACTATCACCAATCCAGAATCGCCTCGGGTCTTAAACCCATGCTGCAAGACTAAAACACTCTCCTCTCTTTCTCTCTCTCTCTCTCTCTCTCTCTCTCTCTCTCTCTCTCTTTCTCTCTCTTTCTCTCTATTCATCTATCAATAAAAACAACACCACATTCTTTATATGACAAGCTAATTAAAGAGCTTTCACTGCCCACTTTATAAGGTACATTTTGACATGGTGTTGGACCTCATTTTACATTCAGAATTACCTTAATTGTTCCTGGCATACAATCAACAATGAACTTTGATAGATATTGAAATGATCACACAGTTGCTGCAGATTTGATGGCTGCACATCTATAAGGTGAACCTCCCATTCCTTCACATCACAAAGGGGCTCTATTGAAATAAGGTCTGATGATTGTGGATTGTCATGTTCAAGAAACCAGTTTGAGATGATTTGAGCTTTGTGAAATTGTGCGTTATGTTGCTGAAAGTAGTATACTTTCAGTATAAAGAAGATGGTATACTGTGGTCATAAGGGAATGGACATGGTCAGCAACAAGACTTAGGCTGTGGCCTAAAAGGACCCAAAATGTGCCAAAAACATAACACCACCACCACCAGCCTAAACTACTGATATGAGGCAAGATGGTGTCATGCTGTCATGTTGTTGCCAAATTTTGATCCCAGACTTATTAGACCAGGCACGTTTTTTTTTTTTTTTTTTTTTTTTACTTTAGTTATCCAACTTTGGTTAGCCTGTGAAAAATATCTCATCATCAGATCAACACATAGTCTTCTGTTTCAAGGATTGGCATGTTGTGTGTTCAGAAATGCTTGACCCCATACATTGGTGGTGGGGTTATTGGAATGAATATTTAAATTACTGTTGCCTTACTGTTGTCTTACCATTCTCCGCAAGGATATTTTTTTCTTTGCATTTTATTGCATGGAATAAGCATTTGATCACCTGCCAACCAGCAAGAATTCTGTCTCTCACAAACCTGTTAGTTTTCTTTAAGAAGCCATCCTATTCTGCACTCATTATCTCTATTAATGAACTGTTACCTGTGTAAATTACAGCTGTCCACACACTCAGCCAATCACACTCCAACCTCCTCATCATGCATAAGAATGAAGAGCTGTCTAAGGAAATCAGGAATAAAATTCTAGACCTACACAAGGCTGGTATGGACTACAGGACAATAGGCAAGCAGCTTGGTGAGAAGGTAATACCTGTTGGCACAATTATTATAAAATGGAAGAAACACAAGATGACAGCTGAAAGATGAAAGCAAGATGAAAGCTGGGGCCACAGTCTCAAAGATGACCATTAGTAACACACTACACCATCATGGATTAAAATTCTGCATGGCAAGCAAGGTCCCCCTGCTCACGGCAGTAATTGTCCAGGCCCATTTGAAGATCACCAATGACCATCTGGATGATTCAGATGAGATATGGGAGAGAGTCCAAAGACCAAAATAGACATTTTTGGTATTTACTCCACTCACTGAGTTTGGAGGAACAAGAACTATGAGTAAAACTTGAGGAACTTCTCAACCATAAAGCACAACGGTGAAAACATCATTCTTTGGGGATGTTTTTTTTTTCAAAGAGAACAGGATGGCTGCACCATATTGAAGGGAGAATGGATGGGGTCATGTATCACAAGATTTTGGCCAACAACCTCCTTCCCTCAGTAAGAGCATTGAAGATGGCTTGTGGCTGGGTCTTCCAGCAGGACAATAACCCGAAACACAGAGCAAGGACAAATAAGCAGTGGTTTCACAAGAGTAGCCAGTCTTAACGGAAATATTACCTATTTAAGTTCATTTCCTGCAAATATTATAGCAATAAAATATAATTATTTGGCACCAAAATGAAAACACATAAACATTCGTCAGTGTAATTTTCTATTCAGACCATGCTGGCTTAGACAGAGGACAGGGAAGCATCTTTTGTCAAGTCATTTCTGATCTATCTGCTTGATTTCATAACACTCAAGGGGGTCTTTTTGTAATTTTTTCATTGACGAGTGATGAATATGAAAATGTTGTATAGAATGATGTAGTGAATCAATTTCACACATATTTTGTTTTATATACTAAAGAGCTAAATGTAAGTATAATACATTATACTTACAACTCCAAATTATTTAAAATGTTCTGCGTCATCCAGGGATTTGAAGCTTATTTCATTTTCAAGGCTGGCTAGATTAATGAATAATGACTAGAATTTTATATTTCCAAATACACTCAAAGGACATCCTCTCCATGGCACTTGCACTCTCTCTGCTTTCTATTAAACATTTTTCGTTATGTAATTCAGCATTTCTATATAAACTCCATAAGTATTTGTTATTTAGTGTGAGTATGGTAGGGTTTGACGCTTGGGGAGCTTCCCTCTGGCATTTTACTTGGAACTCCAGCCTGTTTGAGGGCTTACTGTGCTGGTGTTGTGTAAAAGTGGAACACAATAAGCATGGAGGAGTGTCGTTTGGTTACTGGAAACATTGTTTGGTATAATAACATTTTATCAGCCTTCTGTTTGAACAATGGACAGTGTAGTGTTTCTAAATATAATTTAGAATGAGGCAAATGAGGTGCTGCAGACTGGGATTGTGTTCACACCAGTGCACCCACTTAGTACTACACAATACACAGACATAAATAATACAGTATTCTTCTTTCCATTAAGGGTGAATTTATTGATAAAATGTTTTATTGATATCGAAAACCAGTCCCTCAGATAAAAAATACCCCTTGCCTAGACCTCTTGACAAGCGCTTTGTGTTTTTAGAGGCCTGGTGGCCTGGTTTTGGCTACTGTTTTTGTATCTTTGGGTAAGTGTATATCATCCTCAAATATGCACAATTCTGAAAAGACACAGACTTGGAAAATGTGGACAGTGGGCAGTCAAAGCCAGCCACAGCTGAACTCACCTTGCTCGTTCATCCTGTGGCTACAGCTTGGCCAGTCTTGGAGGTGTCGGCCAATGCACCTGCTCAGGTTAAACTAGCTGCAACTGGGGTGGCGGAGCCTGTTGAAAATAAGCAGGCAATAACTCAGCCTGTCATGGAAATATCTGCCAAAACTGAAACAGCTGACACAATAGAAAATCCTGTACCCAAGAAAAAAGAACAAC
>JAUZST010078814.1:0-20829 GCA_034779995.1 Parotocinclus haroldoi | reverse complement strand
CTTGCTCAAGGACCCAACTGTGGCAGCTTGGCAGAGGTGGGATTTGAACCCTGGACCTTCTGGTCCAGAGTCCATTAACTGCTAGGCTACCACAGGCCTAAATACACATTCATCAGTATATATATATATATATATACATATACATATTTTGAATTATGCATTTCCACTTGAATTATATATTCAGGTCTCTACAGTATTATAAAATAAGCTTTGTTAATGACTTTGCCCGACTGTAGTTTAATGTAAAAGTTTTAAGCATGTCTAAGCTACGCTACACACTATAGAACTCTCCAGCGCACGGCAGCGTGTGATGTAAGGAGTCATGTGATGGGAATGATGAGTGTAGGGAAATGTAGTGAGGAAGAGCCGGTCATAGTCATGTTTTAATGACATGTAATATGCACTATTTTATTGTATATATATTATATATGAAAAGTCACGGTTTACGATAGATTCAACTTATGATGGATTTGTTGGAATGTACCCCCATTGGAAACCAGGGACTACCTGTACGAAATAAGTCTTAAAATATGAGTCATATAGAATCTCTTGTAATGGGAGAAAACGGTGGAGAACGCAGGGTTATAGGAATATAAGTATCTGCTATATGTCTCTACTGGTAAGCGTTTGTGTAGGCAAACTGGTCACATAATTCGGATTTGCACCTGAGCAGGAACATCTGGAAGGTATCATTGTTGACAATGGATACCCAGTTGCTTAAAACAAGTGTCTGAACCTAGAAATCCGCATGTCTGCCTCGTTGTTGTCAGATTGTGGTTTATAGGTAAAAGGTGCAAAAAAGAGTGTACCCGTTATGTTGTTGCCACCCTTTTTCAAGCTTTTATGGGTATGTGTTTGCAGTTCTAATTTATCCTCTGAGCATACCTTACATACAGCAGTGCTGCTGGTTGAAACATTAAGTCATCAGTATCAGCAAACAAGGATGTAGTTGCTTCAAAATGGACACACTGACATTTAGATTTTGCACTTGCCTTAGAGAAAGAGATGTATGATGTTGGCACTGAACTGAATCTCTAACTTTGACTTCATATTCACAAATATGGACATGCAGTCCATTTGAATAAAGCTGAGAAGCAAATACACAGCAAAAATACAGTCAATAGTCAATATAAATAATTGGCAATAGGTCCAAGTTGTTTCCTAGATACTTACTGAGCTATGTATACGTACGTATGGATACGTAATGAGCTCTGAAACGCATGAGGTAGGCGCATATTTTGTAATTCACAAATAAAGCGAGAAAGACTGACTTCTGTGGATAGCTTTGTTGGACCACTGGCTCTCAAAGATTCTAGAGAGATCAGTCAAGCAAAGTGACTGTGCAGTGGACACCTGCTGCTGCAACAGTGGCCCCTGTCTGCATTCAGAGGTAGCAGAGGAGAACACTTGTACACTCCTTCAAATGTGAATGTACTTGTTGTAGAAGTTCAGTGAAGTACCAGTGAGTGGCAGAATTGGGGAGAAAATAAAAGACTTCTTTATTTATACTTGTGAAAAGTCATGGATTTGAAATGGGACCTGTTTATGTCCAAAATGCATGCAGCAGTTCTTGCAAGAATTCGTTTAGAAGCTGAGCCAGCATATCCAACTGGAGCTTTTATACATGCTTGTACACTAGCTATTGCAGGCACACATGGGCAAGTCACATGCCATATCAGTTATTGGTGTAATGATAATTATGGATAAATATCACAAAACAAGAATTGCACACAAATAGTAAAGACACAACTTATAAGTAAAAGTACTGCGTATAATAATACAATACAAGCTGCATTTCATTTAATGATTTTGCCCCGCAACACATTCCGAGTGTTGGGATGGGGACAATTGAGGGCTTGTTTATGGGGAAAAAAAACTATTAAATAATAATGTGATTTTAAACAGGTCTTGTCAACAGCTTATTGTAAGCATGAGTTGGTCTAAAAGCAGTATCTATATAATTTGACAATTTCCATTACACCAATAACTTTATAGTGCTGCACACCCTAAGGTGTGTTTGTAGGAAGAATGATCACCTGAAACACTTTATTGCTTGGTATCCTAGACCAAAACGTCTTACATGTTGAAAGAAGGAATGGTAACATTACAAATTGCTTTACTAAATGCTTTAGTGTTCCTAAATGTAGGAAGGGATGTTTACCAAATAAAATTAAGTTGACCATGAACTGCTTTGGGTTCATAATGTCTGCAATGAATTAGAAGTCAAAATAAATGTAATGTCTTATTTACATTTTATATTCCTTCCCAACTCTTCATTATTTGTGGTTGTATA
This sequence comes from Parotocinclus haroldoi, assembly GCA_034779995.1. NCBI lineage: Eukaryota > Metazoa > Chordata > Actinopteri > Siluriformes > Loricariidae > Parotocinclus > Parotocinclus haroldoi. Next base: position 18,536 of record JAUZST010078814.1, on the reverse strand, counting down.
TTGATCTGGAATACAATGTGTGTGGAGATCAGGAGACTTTGAAGGTAAATATCTTCTGTTTGTCCTTGAGAAGTGATGTGAAGGGCATGGTCATTAACTGAAACCCCTAATCAACTCCAAATTAACTTGAAATTCAGATCCCCAAAGCTGGACATTAATTAAACTCCCTCTAAATAGTGTCTAAATAGCTGATGAAGACTGATTGTTTATGGTTAAACTATATGAAGAGTGATAGTCTTCCTTGTTTGGTCTTCTCCTTCTTCCTCATAACATCAGATCAGAATTTTATCTGAAGTATAAAGAGCATAAAGAGTTGTGTGGTACAAGCAACCTGTAATACATAAGAGCTGTTCTGTTAAACAATTTAAGATATATAATGTATTTCTTCTTATGGAGTAAACTAGCATTACTCTTCATGACCATGAGATAATTTGTCCTGTCAAAACTGAAAACAAATCTGAAACTTACAGTGACTGGTTTACTTGCTAGAAAAAACACATCGAAATGTCTTTTTCCTGTCATGCTGTCCTGTAAAAGTCAGTTTTTGCTTTTCCTTTTCTTTCCTTTGCTGATACAAGTCAGACAATATTGATATTATTTATCATTGGTGTTTTTGACCGGTTTTGCCATTTACTCTGTGCACATGTATTACTTATTTTTTGTCCTTTTTTGTTTCTGTGCTTTATGGTTTTGTTCTCATCGATTTCAACATTTGATCTCTGGGCCTGAAACTTGTGTTAAACTATGTCATAATGTCTTTCCCTCATGTTCAATTCAGATAGGTCTGTATGACATCTAAAAACAGACCCCCACAACAAAAATCTGAGATTATGAAAACAGTCTGAAATCTCATCCACAGAAGTCTAATGTGAGGCCATTATATAAATAGATAATACATGCTCCAACTGTCATTAGCTAGCATCGCAATTACCTGAGTTTATTGACTCAAACCAAACCTGTGACGCACTGGACAAAGTGGTGAGTTCAACTAAGTAATAACAGAAAATAATTGATTTGCCATGATTAAGAAAACATTTATGCACAAGTTACCAGTAACTCAGGTTAAATAGACTGTACCTCAGCCTGAGCTTGATCAGTGGGACGTCACAAATGGTCCTCTTTGAATATCTGTCCTGCCACATTGAATCTCACCTGTCAGATGCCAGTGAGTGTAAAGCAATAAACGTGGTAAATGTGGCTATTACAGGTGTAGAGGTCCTTGAATTAAGGTGGTACATCACTGACATAGCCTGCCGTAGGGTGAGATTTGAAAAAAAAAAAAAAAAAAAAGGTTGTAGATACATTGGAGCAGATTGCTACTGGTCTCACTACAAACAAGTGACTGTGAGAAATGGTTAAGCACAAATCTTATTCTGGACAAAATGTGCCATCCATGGCAAAATGTTGTTAATCCGTTTACTTTTGAATGGTCTTGGATGCCTCAAAAATGTTTTAAGTTGCTAGATGACAACATTGGAACACAGAAAACCGATCAGTTAGAGCTTCACCTACAATGTCATGTTTCTTATATTTTATAGCATTTTAACCCTTACAAAATGTGATCTCCATCTGAACTAAGCATTTAAAGGTTAAATGCCTTAGTGTCTCAACAGATGGAGCTTGGCAGACGTAAGATGTTAAAAGGTGTAGCAGTGGATATATCAGCGTTTTAAGAGTCATGGTCAGTGCAGCCTTGAGACCAAAACGGCATCCTGCATTGGGTAAAATAATTTACAGGATATTCCTAGCTGAATACTGAATGGTGTATTTATTATTTTCAGGAATATATTCTGCTGCATTGTATAAAGAGTGACAAAATCAGAATACAATGTAAAAAAGCACATCAACACATCAAGCGAGTGTTGCACTAACTTGGAGTCCCCTAAAAATAAAGTTATGACAATAAATCCGGCAACTTGTGGCATAATTGTGTGTAATAGACAAATAGTTTGAATCCTGTCAATCTCACCTGGTTTGAGCATCTGTGTTTAAACAACAAACCCGATCACTGGGGGCTCCACTGTGCAACTTAAATTAATTAGAGTATCAGTTGCTATTGTCCAGGTGTCAGGTGTGCATAATGTATTGGCTCATCTGTGCAAATCGATCATCTAAGGACGTGCATATCGATATTACTGTATTTACAAAAAAAGAACACCACTACAAAGCACTGATTACTTTTTTAAAAATGAATTACTGTGTATATGATTACTTTTTGGAGTAGCTACTATTGATTCATGATATTAATTAGACATATAAATAAGAACATCGATCTTCAGTTCAAATTGTCATTTTTGTGCAGCTTTTCCTTGTCGGACTGAGGCACTTGCACATGTGTAGGTAGATATCGCTTTTTTCTCAGAAACATGTACATTTGAATAGAATTCTAAGAAACTGAACCGCATTGACTTAACATTACTTTGTTACAGACAAAGAGTAATTTGATTACTGTATTTTACCAAGGACAAAAGTTAATTCTATGTTTTGGATAATGTAATGAATGAGCCGTAGTTCTGAGAATGTACAGAAATACTTTTACTCTGGGGCCTCCATCAGTCTTGTTTGTTCAGAGTATCCCACAGATACTTGATAGGACTGAGATCTATAGAGTTTTGGAGATGGAAATTTGAGCCAATATCTTGAACATTGTTCTCCAAAACATGCCTGAACTATTTTGCAGTGTGACAGTGTGCATTATCCTGCTGAAAGAGGCAACTGGCATTTGGCAATACGATTTCCAAGTGGCGTACTTAATCACTGCAACAGTGTTTAGGTAGCTGTTTAAAGTAACATTCTCAGAAATGCCAGGACCCAAGGTTTTCTATCAGAATATTACTCAGAACATCGCACTGTTAATATTATTCACTTCCCCGTGTAAGCGATTTTAATCTCGAGACTGATCTGTGTATTTTTGCATCCACAGGATATTAGTGCATAAATTGTAAGACATATTGTAAGACATATTGGAAAAATATGAAACCTATCTTGGCTGGCTTGTGCAGAAATTTGGGCAATTTTCCAGATAATCCATTAGCGTTTTACTGTGGGCGCTCAGACATTAATTGACTTGTTAATGGTTCATTTAAATCTGCAGAAATATGTCAGATTTATATATTTATGGTAGATCCCTGGAGAGGTTGTTTGAAATTCCTTTCATTCGGAAGATCAACAAATGTAATATTGTTTGTGTGCGGGGGCAGTTTTACCTCATGAGAGTGGGGGGGGGGCAAAAATAACCACTTAATACTCCTCACTGCACGAACCAAATATTCACATGGATAGAACTATTTGACACATTTTACACTGTGGGGAGCTTTTGTTGCTGGATCATATAAATAATGAAAAATTTAAGATTAAATAATTGCCCTACTGGACATGGTTACCATTAGGCTTTTGTTTATGCACAGAAACTTTTTAAATGTTAAGTAGCATTTGTGAATGTAACTACATACACAGTGTAATGCTTAACAAATGCAATCCCTTGTGGTTCTATCAGCTGTTGATAAATGGCAATTAATACAGTGCTGTCTAAGGGGTTTGAGATCACAGGTAAGGATCACAGGGCACGTGTTAATGATATTATGCACTGCAGAAGAGGAACTGTGCAAATCACTCATGCATATGTTGACAAAACTGAGGATCCTCTGCTCACATTTGCTCCTCAAAACCTTTCATATATGCTGCTTTTTTTTTTTTTTTTTTTTTTTTGCCAAATCATGATTACAATCAATTGTTGGAAATCATATCATTATATAGTTTTTTTTTACCTTTTTACTAGCTCTAAATTGCACTCATCTAAAATTTTCTGGGATGTTTTCCAGGCCTGAAATACAGGAATGGAAGTTATTTAACAAAATGAAATGGACTTGGTAAAAAAAAGAACATAAAATATCTTGTATTTATTGTCTGCAATGAAATACAAATAAATGTAAGGAACCCTGCTTTTTGTATTATTTTCCATACCGTTCCATTCTGGTTGTACATTTACTCATTTTACTTCCAGTTTTCACAATACCCTCTCATTTAGCCTTCCAAACACAATTCACGCGGTAAATTTTCACCCATCTCATTCGGTGCTGCAAATGTACTGTTTTAGGGTTTAGAGTAATTAAACAGAAAAATAATGAAAGGATTTGGATCTCTTTAGCTGATCTTCATCCGCAGATAATTCTGCTCTACTCACAAACACATTACTTGTCATATCAAGCAGTTTCAGTGTGCATAAGAGCTCTGCCTGATTTTGCAATGTGTGTAGTTAATGTGTTTGTTTATTGTATTTAAATTTCATTTTATTGTATTCAATTTCTGTCTCATCTAATGCAAGCAGACTGTAGAAACATGCACAGAGCCTAGAGCTCTATGCAATAGTTTGATCACCTCTTGTCAATTTATAATATTGTGTTGATTTTCAAATGATAAAGGACCAACCTCTGCAGAGAACATACTTGAGTATATATTATGAATCAGATATTGTGGAACAAAGTGCCAGTTAATTTTAGACTTCCATCAATATTTGTAGGAAACCATTAAGGAAAAATGGAAAAATTAAGAAAGGAAACAAGCAATAGCCATCTAAATGTTAACTTCAGCAAACATGCATAATCAAAAGAAAACCATACTGTTTTATTATGTTATGTTTTGTGTGTGTGTGTGTGTGTGTGTGTGTGTGTGTGTGTGTGTGTGTGTGTATTTGTCCCCTTTTCAGGGTTATCAGGTAGGGTCTGGACCCTAACCCAGTATTCATTAGGTACAGGCAGAACTACATCTAAGACAGTGTCATCCCACCACAGAATGTAATTAATGAACCACATAACCTTCACTTGGGTTTTGAACCCAGGTCTTTAGAATTTCTGTTTCCAGCAGCTGACTTGTACAACTGAGCAATGAGATCTGCTATCAAACAGTATCTGCTTCACGGACTTGAGTTCAAACCCTGCCTCCTTTGTGGAGTTTGGTATGTACTTCCCCTCTCTTCATTGGTCCCCTCAGTACTCTTGTTTCCCTCCACATCATATAACATGTTAGAAGGTAGGCTGGCTGCTCTTTAAGGTCCCTTAGTAAGACTTAATAAGGCCTCAGACGTACTGTCTGTGACACCAACTGGGATACAGTGGTTACTAACATTGCTTGACTACATAAATAGAACCTAAACACCCAACACCTCCAGGTGAGGAATAAGAAAGGGAACTTCACCCACAGTTCCTACTCTGTCATTGCTAGTTTTGTTGAAATTAAAATCTTGTAGAAGTAATAATGCAAATGGAAAATTGTAGTCACTTAATTAAGGTTTAATTGTGTTAAAGATCACACTTCACAATGTTTTCTACACATAAAGACCAAAAGATGGAGCTCAGAGGTAAAGAATTTAATCGTATGCGACTTTATTTTAAAGTGTCAATGCCTGGACAGCTGCACTCAATATGGGACTAATTCCAAGATAATCAATCAATTCCAAGTTGAACACCTTCTCCAGAAAATCAGGGCATCTGTGATCTAGACATCAGAGGCATGAGCGATTCAACATTCAAAACACAAAGACAAATTAATAACAGAATAGCTAAAACTGTAACATTGTCCTGTTGTGGTTTCATCTGAGACATGCTGTTCAGTGGTGTTCAACAAATACAACCCTGGATCAGAAAAACTTTGGGACAGTATGGAAAAATGCAAAAAAAAAAGCTTTGATGGGAAGATAATCTCCAGTTTGTTTAAAACCAATGTACCGCAAAGAAAGATTTGAAGAGATTTGCATATTTGTTCCTCTATAGTGCATTATGATCATTCAATATTTTAAGAAATCTGGAAGAATTTCAGTGTGTAAGGCGAAGGGTCCTCAAAGAGGTATAATGCTTGTCTCTAGGTCTTTTATCCAAACTTATCTGAGCTAAGTTGTGTATATGGAAAATGGTGCTTTTCTTGTTCTACAAATATATCTACGAATAACAATGGGCTGTAGTCCTGGAGTATTGGCTTATTGGGGCATAGGGAGGTGCAGTGAGAGATTAGTATAAACAAATCTGCATTATAACATAAATTAATTACTTTCCTGGGGCAGTCTAGTTGCAAAAGTTCTTGAGTTGGTACCTCTAGGGGAATCTTTAAAGGAGTGGTAGTAAACAGTGTGGCAAAGCTCCTTAGGGGTGCTGGAGAACTGCTGGGGGGGGGAATCCTAATATGTTTGAGCAAGAAATAATTTCATCTTCAGAAATACATTAAAGTGGTGCTCAAACAAATTACATTGCTTTTAATACCTTTTTGTCTTTCTGCAGTTAGTTAAGGACCCTACAGATGTTAACATGTTGGACAGCAGAGTGCTTCATTCGTCTAAAAAAAAAGCTACAGTGAATCATGAAAGGTCTGGCCTAGAGTGCTAGATGATCGACAGGCCTAGTAGTTGTTGTAGTCCGGTGTTTGTACTGACATAAGTAAGTCAAGTCAATTTTATTTATATAGCACTTTTTACAATGGAGCATTGTCTCAAAGCAGCTTTACAATCTTAAATTATTTTAAAAGACCAGTCCCAAATTGAGCAAGCCTAGGGTGACAGTGGAAAGGAAAAACTCCCTGCAAGTAGAAGGAAGAAACCTTGGGAGGACCAAGACTCAAAAAGGGACTCGACCTTCATGGGTGGCCTAGATGTTAATTAGGTAAATACTTAAAGTACATAATATAATTAAAATCAATAATAATATTTAAGTTAGTAATAAAATAAGTAACAAAATAGATTTGAAATCAAAATAGATTTTAAAATCAGTCCTCAGTGGGAGGTCATTGGAGGGTCTACTAGTGACTAAATGATGGAAATGCGTAGTACAAGTACGTCCAAGCATCAGCAAGCTAAAACTTTTCACCAACATCTATTTCTCAATTGCTCAGACTTTATACTCCCTAACGGTATTTGACAATGGATGACATTAAGCCTAACACACATGCAGTATGTGAGGTTGGATTAGCTCACTGGCTAAGCTCAAGGCCAAGTTCGATGATCGGATGGAGGTAGTATTAGATATTTTCACATAGTTGCAGTTTGTTTATTTTGTTGTGTTAAAACTGTCTCAAGCAATATTCTGGGGCATGTCTATTGAAATGAATTGTTTTTTTAAATACAAATATTGGAACATTTGTATAGGGAACAACTTAAATATATAATAGCATAGTTAGTTTAAGAAGTTCAAATGTTTCGTGCAAAAGTCTGCAGGTGGCTCAGTGTCTCTGGAATACTACTGTAAGGAAGGAAGTAAGTTTAGGGTGTCTGCTTAATGCTGCATTTAAATGTTTGGGATCCTTTCCAGATGATTCACTTGTGTTTTTTCCAAAGCTTTAGAAACTAATTGACTTGTAAATGGCTCATTTGAAGGAATACACTCACTCACTCGCTTTGTACCTATTTTCTACAATTCACACTGGTCTTCACAATGTTTTCTACACATAAAGACCAAAAGATGGAGCTCAGAGGTAAAGAATTTAATCATATGCGACTTTACTTTAAAGTGTCAATGCCTGGACAGCTGCACTCAATATGGGACTAATTCCAAGATAATCAATCAATTCCAAGTTGAACACCTTCTCCAGAAAATCAGGGCATCTGTGATCTAGACATCAGAGGCATGAGCGATTCAACATTCAAAACACAAAGACAAATTAATAACAGAATAGCTAAAACTGTAACATTGTCCTGTTGTGGTTTCATCTGAGACATGCTGTTCAGTGGTGTTCTGAATGAACAGATTGGAACAAATACAACCCTGGATCAGGGACTAAGTGACTTGTAAATGGCTCATTTGAAGGAATACACTCACTCACTCACTTTGTACCTATTTTATACAATTCAGGTTCACAGGGAGCTGGGGCATAACCGACAGCACAAGGTACAAGGCTGCAACCTACGATAGGCAATGCACATGTCCATTGCAGAGCACACACTCAATCTGGGACACTGTAAACATGGCAACTGATTAAAAGCATGGCAGGTCATTTGAATGTAAGAGGAATCTGGATTAGCCTAAGGACGCCTACACAGATGGAGGGAGAACATGCAAATTTTGCACAGGCACCAAACCTCTCAGGCAATCTCTGGAGTCGTGCGTTGACAGTGCCAACCCCTGTGCCATTATGACATCCAAAGTATGCAGTATGTCTTATGATCATGTTTGTTTGTTTTAACCTGCTTTATTGTATTCATATGGTTAAGGGATGGAGGAGTGGTGTCTTTCTCAAGTGCATACTTTGGATGGTGTACCAGTCCATCACTCAGGGCTTTAAAGAGGCCTTACTCCCTCAGACACATGACCATGTGTTGTGTGACTTGGCTAGAAGTTCCCACCGGGACTTAAACCCGGCTCACAATGGGGTGCAGGCAAATGCATACACTGGATGAGTCAATCAAGTCTGTGTTATACAGCAGGCCTCCTCCTAACCCTACCAGACATGGCAGTGTTATGTGCCTGTATGATGTCTGACCTGTCTAGAAAGCACCACCGGGGCTTGAACCCGAGTTACCATGGGTTGCAGGTAAAATCATAGCACAGATGTTGCACCAATTCATCATTCAAGACTTGAAAGGGGTCCCTGTTGCAGTGCAGGCCTCCATCGCTTAGACATGGCAATTTATGTGTCTGTGTGATGCCTGACCTGCCTAGAAGTCACCACTGGGACTCAAACCCATGCCATTATGGTGGTGGATTACTTAACTACCTTTACACCAACCAACCAACACCTTAAGTTAAAGTTGTTTTGTGCTTTTTTAATTTAGATGATCATAAACATACCTGTTATATAAACTATATAATCTATATTCTCAATCTATATTTCTCAAGCGCAAGGTATACTTCATTAATCCCCCTCACCTTTTTATATCGTGTAGTTCTTTTTTAATGGTCCGACTTAAAGAACCCATAGCGCACATTATGACGCTAAAACGGTTTTAATAATTGCCAGGAATCCACACCGTGATGCCCATACAAAGCAGCTCACAGTGCCTTCTCCTGCAGTCTAAATGAGAAGCACGTTAAAAAAAGCCAACGCTTATATTTAAGGATCACGCGTGCTGGAGGAAATCCGCCCCTGAGAGTCTATTGGGCGCAGGCTGGACGCCTCTATCCAATGCGTCGGCGCGGCAGGCTGCACTTCTAGTTGGGAAGGAAGTTGGCGGCTTGAGGATTCGTGGCTTCACTCTCATAGCGCCACTTTGCACTCGGGCATTATGAGCAGAGCTGGACAGCGCAGCGCGCCTTTCTGAGTTCCGACTGCACAGCTCATTTCTACAGACCATGGAGTTTGGAGCACGCGTCCTTTTCGCTTTCCTCGCCTCTCAGGTAAGGAAGCCACATCGCATTTCGTATCAGCGCCGAGCTTGTCGGCTTGTTTTGCTACCTCTGTCCCGATTTGATCTGCTGCTCAGGTGCGTTAATGGCATTTCTTGTTTTAGATGCGCGCCGTGTCAACGATGCCGTGTTTTAACGGCGCTTCTAGCAGCGTACGTTTATTATGCTGCTTTAAGTTGTTCGCGCTGCCAGGTCAGTGTGGTTGCTTTAGGACGATAATGTTTGCTTTTATCCACGCTTCAATTTTCAGCTAATAGAAAATGGGTGTTTTGTTTATTGCTTTGCTGTTGGGGACAAAATGTCTGGGCGACACAAACTCTGTAATCGCATCTCTATTCAGCTCAGCTGTTAAGTTCAGAGTTCCTTTGGCTCCATTCATTAGTGGTGCTGTGTGTGTGTGCGTGTGTGTGTGAGAGAGAGAGAAAGAAAGAGAGAGAGAGAAAGAGAGAGAGAAATATAGAGATCGCAAGCAAGCGATAGAGCTTCTGCACGGCGTCCTTCGATTCGTTCCGTTTTACACGCCTGAACTGACATGACCAAGCTATAACGATCTGGATGTTTAGACAGTTCTTCCTCTCACTACTTGTTCAGATCAGTTCGTTTAACAATTTTAACTGCAAAACTATTTCAGTCTCTGATGGAACTAAACGTGTACAATACCAACCAAATGCATCGGAACGCGAAACACCCGCGCCATACACATATACTGTATTTTGATTGATTCCTTTAAACAGCTTTGGTCTTTCTAGCATCTGATATTGATGTTTGCCTTGGATTCGTGATTTGACCTGAATACGTGTTGTGCGCAGTTGTGTTGTAACTTAGTTTTGAGTTTGTGATAATAGGCTACAACAGGTGCGTGTTCCATATTCTGATGCGTAATAGTCTGGTTCTACGTGTCGACTATATTATGCAGGTTTTAACGCAGTCTGAAACTCTGCGGCATATGCTTTCATGGATAGCTGGTGAAAATCCTCCAGGAAATAAGAAAAGCCGTGTCCCCTTGTCAAATTAGATCCTATAGCAGCCGATTTGCGTAAACGCGTTTTTTGCGCTTTTACGCGAGGGAAAGCGTTGGCTGGATTTCCCCGTTCTCTATAAATGATCCTGTTTTCATTCGGTACGATGCGTCTTTCACAGCGTGTGGCGTGCACTGTGTAAGAGAGATCCACTTCGAGCTGAGAAGAGGTTCGTTAGACAGTGAACAGACTCGTGATTGTAGTTCCCATCGTGCCCGTTCAGTGTGTTTATCCATTTGTTGCAAGTTATCCTCTCCGTTATTTTCCATAGAGGTGCCATTTGCGAAAATGCACGCGAGATTGGACTTGGAACTGATTTCCCAAACCAGTTTCGGTAAACAGCTTATTAACTCTGACCAGCAGCACCACAAGTGCAATTAGTTCAAGTACGCAGCTGTGGAGGCAGAATCAGCGATCCAACTGACTAATGGGACCAGAAGTTGTCAGTAACCATACCCAGTCCTCTGTTAGCCTTTCTTTCCCTTTACGCACACGGTGAGATCTATTGGAAGCAATCTTGTTTATAGGCGCGCAGGTAGGGCGCCAATTCTGTCACGCGCGAGGCAGCTGCTGGGAATTTTTCGGAGACCATAAATCCACTGCAAAAACAGTGCAGGCGAGATCCCAAACGACATGGAGCCCCCTTGGCTAAAAACGTGGATATTGATTTGCATAATACCGTTTCCTAACTCGATCCATTTTAATACACTGTACTAACGAAATAAAACATCATGGCATTGACGTGACACCACGTTTCTCTTAATGGAAACTCGTTTTCAAATACATCTCCAATTCGTCTCAAACTCGAAGAATGGATGAACATGAGTGCTCATTATTTTCAAACTCTTTTATCCACAAGTGCTGAAAATAGACATTGACTTGTACACTTGGTTGTAGACTTGGTCTAAATGTTTCTGTTTTTGTTATTTATTTCCTCAGTAAGTAATTTCTGATTACATTCACGCTAATAATTGGCATCCTTGAGCTCTGGCACAGGTGCACTCTGGCACATGCTTTTGTCCAGAAATATACTTTAATCAGCACATAGCATCTAGCAACACCTAGTAGATGGTGATCATAGAAACTTTCCCTACAGTCAATGCTTATAATATACACCATCTTTTTACAGGCACTGTCTATTTATTAGAATACTTAAAGTTTAATAGTTTTAAAATGATCTACCTCTGGGTTAAAGTTTAAATTGTAACAATAAATAACATTTATTTGTTTATTCAGGTAAATATCTGTCCTGATTTGTGATTGATTCAATAAATCACATGGTGTGTGTATGTTTGAAAAAGTGCAGAAGAAAAGTGACAAGCTGTAGGACAAGCTAGTGCCTGCAGCTATAGCTAAACAGATATGTAAGGTGTCCATCTCCATCATGCTTTCATTTTAATGGAAGAGTGATTCTACCACCTTACTTCGAACCCAACACCTACATTATCAAGATCCCCACACAGATCAGGTACAATTAGGGTAATGGATCATTTACAGTGCTACAGTATTTACAGTTGGTATGTTTAGTGCTGATCAGACACAACAGTGCTGCTGGACTTTAAATACCTCGGAGTCACATCTAGGCCGCCCATGAAGGATGGGTCCCCTGTTGAGTCTTGGTCCTCCCAAGGTTTCTTCCTACCATTTTTAGGGAGTTTTTCCTTACCACTGTCGCCCTAGGCTTGTTCAACTTGGGATTGGCCTTTTAAGATAAGGACTTGCTGTAAAGCTGCTTTGAGACAATGCTACGTTGTAAAAAGCGCTATATAAATACAATTGAATTGAATTGCTGGACTGAAAACAGTCATCACAATGCACTGCTCTCAAAATTAATATGAAAAGGATCCCACAAGAACTGCTGGACAATCTGATCCTGTCCATGCCCCATCACTGTAAGTGTGTTTTTAGGTGATCTTACACCCTACTGGACAGTCAATGTAGGGCACTTGTCCACTTTGACATGTTTCTGTTCACCCTCATGAATATATTGTACTTGTTACTCAATCACGGTAATTGAGTTTGCATCTCATTCGTGTAAACAAACAACTTTCTTTGACTTTTAGTTTACTTTTCTGATTTTCTGGTTTAATAAAATAAAATCCTTTCTTTTTTAATCACTTCATAGCCATTTTAAAATATCACTTAATTTTTGTGAGCAGTGTGTATGTTTGCCCTTTCATGCATGAATTATTAAAATGTAAATCAAGATATTTTCCCCCCGGGTAAATTGATGATGAATTGTTATTCTTTAAACAGGGCAAAACCGATTTCAGTCTTTTACTTTTTGTTTAATAATATCATGTGTCCACTCAGGGGGTCAGCAATCATTAGAGTGTTTAAAAGCCAAGGCATGCGTCTATTGCAGTTAACATTAAAACCAGTGTGTATAGATAGCGATGATTCATTCGAAAGGTGTCCACTACTGCAACGCATGAAAGGTATGTTAAACTATAAGCAGAACTATCCAAGCATTTATAACTTTCAAACTAATTAAGAATTTAATATACATCAAACAAATAGAGTACATGAATGATGTAGCATTTTAGAGAAGCAGGGTATTTGGGTAACACCACCATATCTCAGTTTCACCTGAAGTTGGCTTAAAACATAAGTAACCCGATTGAGAACCCAATAATGACCCCTAATTTGCAAAACGTTCGCAAAATATGAAGATTAGCCCTAACAACAAAGCATTGATCAGAAAACCACAACAAAAGTTCTTTACATGGTCTTCTTGTACACAAAGATAAAATGTAAATATTTATGATGTATATCAAACTCAAACATTTGTTTTAAAAGGCTTGACTGATAACCTGAGCAGTTCATCACAAGCCTGCAAAGAAGCTCTTTTTAGAACTAGGAGTGATGGGTATCTTCAGGTAGAGATCTACAGTATAGAGTTGTGAGTTCCAATGTAAACAAGTGAGAAAATCTGCTCCAAAAACAACAGCAGGAGTTGCTGTCAGAAAACTAAAAACGTTCAGCTTTGTCGAGACAGCTATTCTGAATTTTATGAGACTCTAAAGGCACAGTAAATCCCTTATTCACTGTTATCTATTAAGAGAATAGGTCAATGCTTTGAAAGTGATGTTGCCAGAAAGAAATTAAGCCCACAGTCTCATCAAGCAGTGTTGACCACCTGCTGATATTTGTATTTCACAAATACAGAAAAAACTGTAGCAGAAAACAAAGACTCTTATGAGAAGAACAATAATCAGAAGATTGTCAGATGTATTGTATATTTTATGTGCGAAAGATATGAAAAAAAAAAAATTGTTAGCGGGGTGGGTACGACCATTAAGTACAGAATGGAATTATAGTTTGGTTCAGAGTGGTTTGGCAGATCTGTGCATACTGATGCACCATTATTTGAGTTGCTTGGGCATGGTCCAGAGAGATGCCTTCAGAGATCTGGTAAGAAAATACATCTCTAAAAAAAACATCTCTACTGCGATTTAGGAGCTGGAGGTGTCAGGAGGTGTGGGAACCGTTGTGACTGGTGGTACTGCTTCACGGTGAACAGTCTGTTAATGCTTTGGTGTGCAGGATAATATTGCAGAAAGACATGCTTCTCACAGTTCAAAGGTTTTTTTTCTTAAGAGTAATTAATCATGTTTGTGTAGCTGTTGATCAGTCTTGCACATTAGCTTGCAGGAGTTCCAACCCAGACCACAGTACAAACACCAACGCAATTCACAGAGGGGATAAGGTTATTGTACTGGAATTTCTCCAGACAGAAGACTTCTCGTTTAAACCAAAAAGCTCTATTTTGGTCACAAATATTTGTCGAATACCCTGCTGGATTGTCAATGTACAAATTAGATCATTTTTCTCACGACTTACTATAATTGATTTGGTCTAATTTGTTTAATTGCATTCTTTTCATCTACTTTCAGGTAATATTTTTCAGTAATATACAACTCTCTGAAGAGTTCACAAACTTTCAGGCATCACTCCATTTGCACATCTAGAACTCATTCGGAGTTTGTTACTGCACTGCTTCTGCCACTCTGTGAAAGTTATCTGATAATAGCACCTATTTATGGTCACTCTTCCGTGAACGAGGGTGCAAGGTTTTGAAGAGGTTTTGCCACTTGAGATTTGTAAACAAATTTACACCAGGTACATGTTGTGTATGGTTATAAGACTGATTAAGCGACTTGACTAAAATGTGCTGTAAAAATCTAAGCAATATGTAAAGAGTTGCAAAAGTTGTAGAAGAGGATATTCCTGTCGTATGTCTTGTGGCCATTTCTGGAATTTAGTAGATCATAATAAGGTTAACAAAGATTTGACACATTGTTTATTCCACACAGAATGTAATGTAATGATTTTTTTTGTTATTAGAACAATTCTCAAGCAGTTGGCTGCATCAAAACAATCTAATTATCCATTAATTTATTAATGTCCATACACACAGACAGGGTGTTAAGCCATTGCTGGGCACACGCACTCACTCACACTGGGACACTTTAGAGACCAGCTAACCGAACGTATGGAGACCTAATGGGAGGACCTCAGAAAACAAACACATTAATAGATTAATACATAGTTGTTTCCAAAACTGTTATATGCTAAGCATAGTGTCTGTTTTAATTGAATTTCTCCCATGGCATTTCCAGTTCATTCCAGTTAACTTTACATGACATCTGTCAATGTGTAAGAGTAAGGGCTGGAAACTAGGAACACTAGGCAACCCAAAATATTTTGAAGAAAGTGACTTCAAAACACACTGGTTTGTGTTGCTCTGACAGAAATGCATTGGCATTCCTGGTGTATCTCGGGATTAATTATGCTATCCCATCCTTGTATTGGACAGACATTGAATGGCCTTAAATTTGTGACATGCCAGTGATTATAGGCTGTTTACACTTAAAGTGCACCTTATTGGATATTTAGTGTTTGATCTGAGTGACATGCTGAAGGTTAATCAGCTTAGCATTCATAACTCATTTCACTAACAATCTCAGGTCTGGAAGCAAAGACTCTGTGGTGGACTACTGCTGCATCTGCCTCGTTTCTTACCTTGTGAGGAGAAGAGCGACATCTCATTAATGGTAAAGACCCTCTTTTGTGCTGCCCTGCTCCAGTCAAGGTCAACGCAGCACCCTTTTGATCCCCCCTTTAATTGAAGAACTCTTCACTAGTTGGATGTCTGGGTGTAGTTGTTCTGGATGGATTGAGTATTGGGATGTTTTTGTGCCAAACCGGTCAGTGGTTGGTCCGAAAGCTGTGTGAGAAGTGCTACAAGTCCTTTTTAATGAATAACCATAGACTCTCTCTCTCGATTTTTTGAGTAAACAAGTACTGAGTCACTCTGCCCACTGGGAAATAAGAAGTAGCAAACAGATCTAGTAGACGACCATTAAGTTTGTCCGTGAAATGTAATAGGGGAGTCAGATGCTTAAAGCCAAGACTTGAGGTCTAGAGAACTAATTGAAATCATTATGAATCCTAAAATGTCTCCAAATACAGCACACTTTAACACACTGTATATCAGTATTATTCACATTCAAGTTGTGTGAAGTACAGGTATGTGCCATGTAACAAATGCATTAAATTTGCTGAATGAAATGGCCGTATTATGCTAATGTAACATTAAATTAAACTAAATTGTAATGCACATCAATTGCTCCAGGAACACATATCAATCACACACCATGTAGAACTGGAATATAAACAGCTAAACATGATTTCCTGGCTGCACACAGCCAAGAGGGATTGAGTATACTTGAAGGGGACTGCAATGAAATTGCAGTATCGCTTTTTAAATGCATTAAACCTTTAAGTAGGTAAATTCAGGGCAGCACTGCTAGTAGGAAGTCACAGTAGTGAACTGACTACCACTCTGCCCTTGTAATTATATGTAGGTGAAGCCATCATGGCTTGTAGTCTTTGTCCATTTTGGACTGAGAAGATGGATGCTTTGCAATCTGTGTCAAATTAGAATGGGTGTTGTTGAACAGAGGGTGTGGTCACCAGTCAGCAACCTACAAAGCAGTCTTGAGATCCCTTCCTAGGTGGTTTAACCCCCATTCGCTCTTCCATGTGACCCTAACAACTGATATGGTGGCCTGGGCGAGCATTGACTCACAAATGGATCACCTTGGCTCCTGTGAGCCTAACAACTCGCATGTTGACAGAGTGGCAACCCCACTAGAGGTTAAATGCCTGGAACTCCCCATCAGTTTCTAGAACTGAAGAAGCCTTTTGGATGAGAGTTGAAACATTGGACATAGATTTACATTTTTACTGCATGAATGTATTTCTTGACCGTATTCGTGCCTCAAATTCCCGTTGCTTGCTTTTTTTTCCTGTAGATGACTGCTGTTTTGTTGTGAACTAAGCTCTGGCAGATTTTGACCTTGAGGGTAACTTGTGCAGCAGTTGATTTTTTTTTTCTTTCTTTTTAACACTAACCATCTTGTAGACAGATCCAGTGTTCCCCAGGGGCTAATCCTGCCATAGGGACCTGCTAATTGTCTTTTTTATTCTTTGTTTGCTCTTTGTGACCTCTGTGGATGAAAGGAGCGGAATGCTTTTTTTTGCAGCTGCACCTGTTTCTCACCCATATTCAAAACCAGGCCCGTACTTGCTTAATGAACTGGAAGGCCATTCGTCCCACACTTGTGGAAGATAACTGAATGCTGAAGATGACTGAATGATTGAGTGTCAGTGGAAAATAGTTTGAAACAGCCTATGATCAGTATTGAGGCTCATTGATCATTTGTGCCTGAAGTTATACTTCCATTATTGTAGCCTAAATAGCATTATACAGGGCAATGCCAGTCATCTTATTCGTACCTATTAAAATTTAAGATAATGAGTCCTTGGTGAGGTAAGGAGATGGCACGTTGTCTCCTAATAACTGAATGATGGGGGTAGATACTGCACCCTGGTTTCTGTTTATTGAAGACCAGTAGAGTGATGCTGAGGTGAAGGAAGTGTGTGATTATGGAGCTGGTACCGGAACATCAGAAGAGAAAATGGGGTTACTTATTGGTTGGAGTATCTTCTGATGGCATTAAATGTATTGCATTGAAGTTGACCCTTTATTATTCAGGTTTATACCACCACATTTGGCAAACCATTGTCGGTGAACGGGGCAATTGTCATGCTAAAACAAGGAATCTTCCACAAATTATTTCCAATTTTCTTTAATGTTGCTGGGTCTCTTGGTATCCACTAAATATCCACCAAGGCTCTGCAGTGTTTCCTCTGTCTAAGCACGCAGAGATGGTTGATTTTCGCTGAACTTGTGCTTTGTGACTGACCATTTATTTATTTATATATTGTATTATTCGATTTTCAAACTTTTTTTGGCTCTTGTTTTAAACCCCATTTACACGTTTCATGCATCTCGAATATTAGGATTGAATCCCGCTTTAGGAGGCACAGACATAAGTATCTTGTATTTAACATCTGTGTCTTCATTTAGTGTTACTGTGGCCATAAAGCGATGGACTTCTTGGATAACACCCGCTTTTTCTTAAAGTATTGGCTGGGTTTTGGCAATCAGACGCATCTTGGAGCATTTACTCTTGTTAATATTTGGTTATAATGTGTCTCAGGCTACCTTCCTGAAGCATTCAGATTCAAATTGGATGTCAACATGTCTTACCCTGTCAGGACACAATCCAGATACAAGATGCAAAAACTGTTGTTTCCAGCAGCCATTGGTATTGCAGGATTACATTGAACAAAATGATTTGGAAAGGTGACAACCTATGGCTGTCACTTCAAAACTAGTCCTCTATAACATTTTCTCTCTCCAGTAAAACCCAAGCTACCCAAATATCTGAAATGGCCACTATTCACTAACAAAAAGGTTGAATACATTTGTCCATTTTTTGTTTTTCTTTCATAAATGTTTTCTTTCAGAAATTCCGTGCAAATGCTCTTGACTGACACTTCTGCAGTGTTGTTGGTAAATCTGGATAGAGCCAGCTTGGGCCCTGTGCTGCTGTTCACAACATCCTGATTCGGTGTCTGTAGGTGGGTTGTTCTCCCTAGCTGTCTTTAAGGATCAGTGGATTAAGGGATTGCAGAACTTGTCACCCACTGTCTCTCAGGCAGTGGCATGTTGATATATATATTGAAGTGAGAAATGCCCCCTGTGTCACTTTGTGTGTGTGTGTGTGTGTGTGTGTGTGTGTGTGTGTGTGTGTGTGTGTGTGTGTGTGTGTGTGTGTGT
>JAUZST010078803.1:7017-20831 GCA_034779995.1 Parotocinclus haroldoi | reverse complement strand
TTTTCTAAATGTTCATACATGAACTTAAGAACTAAAGCTCAGAGACGTTACTTAAATAAAAAGGATAAATAAAGTAAATGAGCTGGATCCAGTAATCCTGACTTATCTAGTTCAGCATCACGCTCTCTTTTAAAGACACAGTACACACATTAGTGCCTGTTACAGTGAGTGAGGGACCAACGCGTGGGTGGTATCATGTGGGCACGCTGCTGAAAACCGGGTGGATGAGCAATAACTGGGACAGTTTCACCAAAAGTTGACGATAGCCAAAGGTTGACAGCATTTGATGTTTCTTTCCTAAATGACCGATACAATCTTACAAGGTGGTTATAAGCAGTTGTGAGTTAAAGACCTTGATGGTCCAGCAGTAGTAGCTTTGTAGCATTAGAACCCTTAAACCCTGGACCATCTGAACAATAGTCCAGTATCATAAGCACGACACCACCGTTCATACACATTTGCATAATTGATCTTTAAATGAACAAATTAAATTCATAAATAGATAATTCTGCCGAAGGTTGATTCGAAGGTTGCTTGATATAAATTGAATCTGTATTTAATTCATTTTATTTTGTTTGTCGGACTAAATCCCTTCTGTGAAGGTAGCATAATAAATATTATATAATATTCGATTAACACTTCAAACAATAAAATATAAATAAAGGATATAAAAGATGATAAAGGATACAATTACAAGCTAAGCGAAATGCAGGGTTGTAGTTCTTTATTACGTCCAGCAGATGGCAGCACGGACTAAATAATAGTAGTAATAATAATAAAAACTACATCATGGAGCTCTCGTAATTCACGTTTCTAATAAACATTTCAAACATTGTCCGTTGCTCTTTAACAAACGAGCAATTACGACATATCAGTCATTTCAAGGTTTAATTTGGTTTGCTTTGGTAGGGTTAGCTTCAGCAGCTGACAGACGTTCTCTCACGGTGAACTCTAGCTGTTCTGCTATTGCGTATCTGAAGCAGTTTTGGCCACAATTTAATTATTTGTTACAGCTTAATTAAATTATTTTGTGCATGACATTACATTGGATCACTGTTTCATAACAAACACCCGAGAAACTAATTTAGCGAGGTTTAACCCTGGTCAGGGCAATTGGGGGGGCCTCGAGTCCATCCTGGAACTCACAGGGCATGGAGAGGCATGTAAGCTAATGGGGAACCAGCCAGTCATTTCTATTTCCAGCATTTAGCAGACACCCTTATCCAGAGCGACTTACAACTTCTACAGTCTTACAATTCAACCAATCATGGGTGAAGGGCCTTGTTCAAAGACCCAACCGTGGCAGAGGTGGGATTTGAACCCTGGACCCTCTGGTCCAGAATCCAGTACCTTAACCACTAGAATAGCAATACTTTATTTAAAGCCAAATTAACGAGGTGAACTTTTAGGAAAACTCCTGCAGAATATAAACACAGTTTCAGTCACCAGGATTGGCCTGCAAAACAAAACAACAAGCTGCCTCGCCCAAACTTCATGAAAGCGATCTCTCGCCATTGAGAGTTCACACTGGCTGGAGACCACCTCAGACTTTATGCTGCTTAGGAAGGGTGTCAGGAGCTTGTAACACAAACCTGAAACATGCACAGATCTCCTCACCAGAGGGTTTGATTGAACAGGGGTAGCTCTGTAGGTAGACTGTTATGAAACAGTAGGTAGAGCAGTGGATTACAGTGCTGAGCTTCCCTGGTTCAGTCTAAACTCGATACCTCCAGTGTCACCCTCTTGCATTAGGAACTGAGCCTGTAGCCGTTATGACAAAATACTCTATAAATACAATAGTACAGTACATTAAGACATACATCCAAGCTTACCTGTACTGGAGACTCCGACCACATTACTGGGTTCACTGACAAGGTCCTCCATAACTGCCATAACTCTGAACTCATACCATGCGTCCTGCAGAATTGAAATACAAATTGAAATGCTATATTCACTGAAAAAAAGCACACCCAGAAAAAAAATGTTGGATTGCTGCAAAATTCTGCATGCAGTTCTGTTTTCGGTAGAAATGTAAACCATTGCAGGTTTGGTGTAATTGAACAGTGGATCATGCCACTAGAGGGGGTAAAAGTGCTAGATTCTCTGCCCTACAAAAAGGCTCTCTTACCACATGGTGAGAGATCATTGACTGCTAGACATACCTTATTTCTAGATAGTTTGCCCAGTTGACAGACTTTGAGAATTGGGTGCATTATTGGGCCGAGAGGAGGAGGAATGAATTACCCTCCATCTAGAGCGTTTTGACCTAGGGGTTAGGTGTTGGGAGCACTGGTTGTGTGATGGCTGGCGCACACACATACACACACACACAAGCACAAGCAGCTCTCACAGTTTCATTGTCCACCATCCAGAGGCAGGTTTCATCTTCACTCTGCCCGGAACATTCTCAAATGCTTTGGTAGAAGTGAATATGGTTTCGCAATGTCCATTACATGTCCTGCCATTGGCAGCCAGCCACCATCACCTGGTGTTCTAAACAAGAAACCCGGACTGATATGGACTGGAACCGTTTTGTCTTTAGAGAAGAATCCAGGAGGTTTTGTTTGGGATCTGATGATATGATGGTTGGTTAGAGCATGGAGGCCTCGTGGTGAGAGTTTCAATCCTGCCCATGCTGTGGATCGACACTGTGATGTAACGAGCGGATGTAACGATCACATCCAACAGTCAGTCACTCCTAGTTGTTAAACAAGGGAGACTAACAGATCAGCGATATTTGCCGGACATCATGCGACCACATGTTACCTACATTTACGTTTATGTCATTTAGCGAAAGCCCTTATCAAGAGTGACTTCCAGTTCATACAGTCTTACAAGCCAAGCAATTGTGGGTTAAGGGTCTTGCTCAAGGACCTACCTGTGGTAGCTTGGCAGATGTAGGATTTAACCCTGGACCTTCTGGTCCATAGTCCAGTACCTTAACCACAAGGCCACCACTGTCCCGTACCTCTCATGGCAGGGTTTCCAACTGGCATTGTTCAGCAGGATAATGCTCACCCAAACACAGCAAGGGCTCCCTTGGAATGTCTCCACCTGATTGCAGCACTTCCCCGGCCTGCCCGGTCTTCGGATTTATTGCCAAACGAGAATTTAAGGGACCAGCTCGGACGCCGGTTTTAGCACCCTTCTGTGCAGGTCCTACAGACCCAGTCGCAACATCGACGTGCAAATGTGCCCCTGGATACCCTACAGAGCCTGCTGCTGCATGCACTGCGTTGCGTCCTCCGAATTTAGGAAATAAACACATCGTCGGGTGATCGGGGGTGGCCAGACTTCTGTAAAAGACTGTACATACACGGCGCTTCCAGTTTGCCCCTCATATCACTTTGTGCGTTCCTGACAAGCTTTACAGAGCACTAACCAGGACCTGCATTTGTCATTTACACACTATACTATATAAACCACTATCTGCTCAGTCAGTCCACATTTATGCAGCTTCTGATGTTCTGCAACTTTTCTGCATATTTCGGCGTACCGAAGCCAGGAATAAAACAAAAGCACGCCTGGACCCCTTCCGCTCTGGGAAATGTATAGCATTTGCATAAATGGGTTATGCCTACTTAATGAGAAACCTTGAAACTCCAGCTTAGAGCTCTTAAGGAATGACATAAATCCTATACGAATCACCCTGGTGAAGGACAGAGTCCACGTAAGCTTTATGTAAATACGCAGCGTGATACAGCTTTGGGCTGATTAAACCACAAGCCTCCAAAAACAGATGATTCCGCGCATTCAGTCTTTTTACAAGGTCCAAAGTTAGTCGGCGCGTTCACCTGAATCAGGTCTCTGGCCAACAGCTCCGTCTCTCCTGCAGGGATGGCATCGTCCAGGACTTCCCACCTCTCGCCCAGGCGGAAATCCATGATGTAATGATCGACTGGCGACGTGTGATTGGCTGGAGGAATCCAAGATAGCAGGACTCCCTGTTGTGTCCGGTTGGCTGTGAGGCACCGTGGTGGGGTAAGCAGCACCAGTGGTTCGGGGGTACTTATAGGAAATACTGCAGGAACAAGAATGCTTATGAGCGAATGAATGCTGCCAGACAGTGAAGGAGTCTGATCCGTGATTAATCACGTGTTGTGCACATAGTAACGATCTGTATATACCCACGATCATTTTATTAGGTATACCACCATGTTTCTACATTCATTGTCCATTTCATCATCTCCAACTTCCTACGTATAGAGGCGTGTTGTATTTCTCGACATAATGGTCAGGACCCCCACAGGACAAGGACAGATCAGCTACTGTATGGGTGGTGGATCATTCTCACCATGCGGTGTGTTAGCGTGTCTTGTGCTGGTGTGAGTGGATCAGACGGGGCAGTGCTGCTGGAGTTTTTGAACACCTCAGTGTCACTGTTGGGCGAATAACAGTGCACCAACCAAAATATCCAGCCGGCAGCATGCTGTAGGCGGTGTCCTGTGTGTACTGCTGAGGGATTAGATGATGACTAACACAAACTGTTCAACAACAAATGAGCTCCTAAAACTCCAGCAGCACTGCTGTGCCTCATCCACCCAGACATCTGCTGGGTTTTGAACTCATAACAATGAGCTATTTTTAGATATAGTATTATTCTTATTATTCTTAAATGCAGGAAATAAGCTATAAACCATTACTTTCTATTTGGAAAAGATCTGCTCTATTACATTCTGTTCTTTTCTTCCTTATTCATGTCATGACATGTTTTAATACGCAAATTATTATGATGGCAGAACGGTGGCTCGATGGGTAGCACCACTGCCTCACAGCAACAAGGTCCTGGGTTCAGTCCGAGAGTGGAGCGGCCTGGGTCCTCCCTGTGTCTGTGTGGGTTTACTCTGGGTACTCCGGTTTCCTCCCACAGTCCAAGGACGTGTGGTTGGTTAATTGGTCTCTCTAAAGTGGCCCTTAGTGTGTGACTGTGTGAGCACTACGATGGACTGGCAGCCCATCCTTGTGTTTCTGCCCTTAGCCCAGAGTTGCCGGGTGGGCACCGGCTGGCCCGCGACTTTTGTGTGGATTAAGTAGGAGATAATGAATGAATGACTTATTATGATATATTATTCATCTTTCATGCTCGTTTTGGTCTGTAATTATTTTTTCTTCTAAAACAGAAGTGTGAAAATGTTACACAGGCAATGTCATGTGACCTGAGATCTCATAAGCGCTAAAGAGAACCAGAAGGAGAAAGTTTAAAGTTATCTATAAACGTCAATTACAATGTGAGACTTTGGTCCTTTTTAAATAAGCTATATGTGGAAGCCACCCTGGTTCAATCTGCATGTCTGATAGATGATTCCATGTTGTAGATGTCCTGCTCTTAGGGTCCCAGAGCTCAGAAATCCTCTGTTCATCTAAGCTTGTGTTCTGCTAGAGTCTCAGACAGTCTCGGAGTTTCTCCCAGTCTAGCGCGCTGGGCCTATGATCTCCAATGCTATACAAATAAGCAGGAGCTCCACTTGATTACTAGTTGACTATCAGTTCATCCAGGTATTTATATGACTTTGTTGTGACTCCTGTTTGCCATTTTCCCTTTATGACCGAGCATTGTTAGCCCACCTAGAGTGTTCACAGTGACGACCTCGCTGAAGGGGCCCGTTCCCAGCTTGTTTTGCGCCAGAACGCTGAACTGGTAAGCCGTCTCGGGTTCCAGGCCTTGCACCAGCAGCCATTGCTGCCCGCTGGGCACGGGCATGGAGAGCCAGTCATGTGAGCCCAGCTGTTCTCTCTTCACCCTGTAGATGGAGCCAAATGCACAGAAAGCAAGCAAGCTCAGCTCTGATGCCAGGTCAAACACACACCTACTAAGATAACGATGGCCATGCCACGGGCGATAATGATGCCAGCAGTGCCTGTGGATAGACAAAAAGGCAGGATTTATTTAGCTCGATAAGGTAAGCGCTTGATGACACGAGTGCAGAAGAATACGTTTAGCCCAAAAGAGCATCTGCAACATGCACCTCCTTACCTAAAACTGTAAGCACCACATAAAGTCTCTTTTCTTTCTTTTGCAGTTGTCCTTGGGATGACTGGAAGCTCCAGTTGCTCTTGGTGCACAGTGATAATATTTAGAACGGGTGCATTAGCGTAAATCGCCAAACCTGCAGCTTCTTCTGACAGCCAGAGCGTAAACACATCCATAAATCCATTCAAACACATGGCAGGATGGTGATTGTGTGTATGATGTGGGCATGAATCAAAGTGAGCTCACTGTTCTCCAACTGTCAGCCTGCTGTGTTCTGATATAACGTCTGTCCCGTGCACGAATCGGAGACGAATTTCACCAGTGGAACCTCAGCCATCCATCCGGCGCAATGCGCACAGTGAGCATCTATTCTGCTGACTTCTACATTTGGGTCTGCCTCTGTGTGATCCTCTGTGAACGTCACAGGGCGGATATTATACTGCTGACCAAAAGGAGCATACTTTAAAATGTAATATCCCTCATTTCAAATATGCCCTCATTTTTGTGAGCAGTTTAAAAAGGGTTAGGGAGGCCTTCCTGTTTATATTTACGTTTCTCCCTCATCCAGACCGATTTACAACTGATACAATCTTACAATCCAAGCCATCATGGGTTAAGGGCCCTGCTCAAGGACCTAACAGTTGAAACAAAATGTTGATTTGATTCCAAATTAAGGGTTTTTGCTTCACAAAAACTTTATACAGTGCTGTGCCAAAGGCGTAGGCCACTAATAGGTTTTTTTTTTTTTTTTAACATTTACTCTTTCCCACTGATTCTCATTCCGATCTTTGTGAGCTTTAGTATATTTCAGATATTTTACCCTGTTCCTCTTCTGAAAAAAGGTTTCTATGCTTATACCCTTCGTACCCTTTGTAATGTATTTGGGACGTAACCCCATCGTCAGTCTGGGACTACCCGTAATTCCGTAATTCCGGAATAACTTTACTCCCTGAAACAAAGAATAATTTGTACCGGCTAGAAAGTACAAGGATAACAGCCAGTATTTGAATTTGTATGGAGTCTTTCTGGTTTTCCCAAGGAAGTTGCACAAATTTGCTAGCACACGTTGCTAATGTGCAGGGTTTCGACCATTTATGGACACAAACAAAAAGGTGTTTAACAAGTGGAGCCTGAAAGATGAGACTTAATTTAAGATAGTGGTTTCTTATTTATATTTCAAATTATTTTAATTGCAGAGGAATCACATATACATTTTTGCTTTTAAATGAAGTGAAAGGGGAAGTAAAATGAATGTAAAATTGATCATTGTGAGAAAATTGCAGCCGGAACTCGGTACCGTGAATGGAATCGAATGGTGAGCAGAGTGTATTGTTACGCTCCTACTTGACACGGGTGCAAATTCAACAGACAAGCGGTTTATAAAGGCTTATAAATAGAGGGAGTTTGTTATAAAAGTACTTATAAATTATTTAAATATTTATCTCAGAAAACGCAAAAGCATGGCTTTAAAAAAAAAACAATTCACTAAGTAAGGCGATTATTAGAATTGAAACTGTAATAAGTTACATTACAGACTCCTGATCCTCTAGGGATTGGAACTTTTTAAACTATGCATCCCGAACATAATAAAACGAGAAGCCTCGACCGAAGAAAAAAAAGCCTCCTTCATTCAATGAAACTCAAACATCACATGGTCTGAGGTAATACACCAACCAGACTGGTTCAGCACTGCAAACCACAACTCTAATGCTGAGAAGCACCGACTCCTATCACGTCTCTGACGGAGGTGCATGATGCTAGTGGAGTTTCTGGTGTGTTTGCCTCGATTAATGGCTCCCGAGCCTCAGCACTCCTTGTGGATAGGGGCTGAGTCCATGTGCCGTGTAACATGCAAGTTATGTGGTCCTGTGGTAGCCTAGCAGTTCAGGTGCTGGACTATGAACAGGTGGACCAGGGTTCTCTGCCAAGCTGCAAATTTGGGTCCTTGAACAAAACCTTTGATTGTAAATCACTCTGGATAATCCTTGTCACGGGGCGGTATGGACCTATCCCAGGTCATCGACCTTCATCTTTGCACATCCTGTTTCCAGGAACTGGCTCTTCCCTTGAACCACAGGAGCCAGCATGCGTATTTTGTGTATTTTGTGTGATGCCCCAATCTGAAATTTTATCCGTAGATTAGTTCAAAAAGCAAAACTCCTAACACATCAGTGCAGTTTAATTCATGGCAACCGCTTGTTCTGTACCACTGATGTTCTGTACAAATCTCCCAGTACACAAGGTACCACACTCCATGCTGCTTGTTCCCGTTTTAGAGTGAGTCATATCCGAGTCTGGACCGCACATTGCTCTTGGCCTAGCTGAAGGAATATGGACCTGTTGCCTCTCTGGCCTGCGTTACTCATAGCGGCGCAGCGGTCGGCTATCACTATCAATGGAGCGCGCAGGAAACGACGGCCCATGCCAAGTGCCTGCATCAATGGGCCTGACGTGGCGAGTCATGGAGTGCATCTTTAAAGGTTAAAGAGGAAGACCATTGCTAAAGAAACTTCAAAGTATGAATCACAGTGCATCCCTCTTCCTGTAACACCTTCAGTCAGCTCATGGCAATAACTGACTCGCAAGAAGATAACCTGCTGTGTGCAAATCAGGCCAGCACATCACAAAGCCAGATTAAGGCGGAAAGGTGAACAAGACGCAGCACGAAATAGGAAAGGACAAACACTCGGGGTTCTTCTCACTCCGAGCTACTTATTTAGGTCAGAGGATGAGGTGGCATGATGCTGCAATAACAGGCGAGGCGTCGTCGCTGATGCGTTTTTAATTCATGTGGGATCTGATATGTTATCTAAAGGACTTGGGACGAGGGCTCGCAGAGGAACACTGATGTGGCCCTCTCAAACCCAGTCACCAATGCTGGGAGAGCAAACAACTGCACAAAAATTCGGGCTATTACAATCCCCTAATGTATGTGAGCAGAATAAGTAATTCTGTCAAAATGTAATAGGAATTATTTTACTCATTACTACCTGTAAAATGCACAGGTACTGCAGGTACTTATGATGGCCTGACTTACGATAATTCAAATTTACAAATCTGATTCTGCTAACAAACCTAGGCACGCATTCGTCAAAAAGCCTATTCTGAATTTTGCTTTTCTCTGGATACGGACAAAACGATATGGAGTATGATACTCTGCTGTACTCTGACCTGCTAGATGAGGAAATCAGCAGTGCATGATGTAGAGAGTCATGAGGCAGGAGTGACGAGTGCTGGGAAATGTAGTGAGGAAAATCCGTGGTTGCAAACAGTAATAGTAATTGCTTTTGCTTTTCACGTTCAACACGTTATCAACTGGATACGCAATGAGATACTCAATAGCGCCCCTGATACACGATATATACATAAATTAAGTTCGGATCGGAAGTTCCACTTCGACCCTCAAACCTTTGGTCGACAGTCCAGTACCTTAATCACTACACTGCCACTGGGATCTGCAGTTAGAAATCTCAGCTAATGCTTGTGTTTGGTATAAATGAGGATGGTTCAGCGTTAAACAACCTAACCTCCACTGTTATGAATGGTTTTCTAATGACATTAGCCTGGTTTTCCAGGCTAGGCTTTGCGAAGATCCATGACATCATGGACTTATGGAAGCATCAGGAGATTGAAAATGAAAATCTTTTTCGCCTGTGAGAAGATTCGGTTCATTGTCTGGTCATTGTCCACCCACAAACCTGAACTTGCAAAGGCTCATAAAGCATCTTTTCATTCTGTGGCTTTAGAACGTGGATATTCGTGCTGAATATCACAAAGGAGCAGAAACAGGAGAGGGAGAGCAGAGGAGAAATGGAGGCAGGCCAGTCGTGAAACATGCTGCTGGGAAATCAGCCTAGACAGGAGCTTGGATAGATGGATCCAGCCATTCTCACGGCATTCTCAAAAGCTCTCCCAAGCAAGAACGATCAACCCAACCCTTTCTGACTGCAGAGGTATGAGATGCATTTTCTTTTCTTACCTACATTTACATTTTTAATAACCGTGCCTCGTTATACTTACATGTGCTAAAATATGGCTGTAGCAGAAAATTAGAGGACTGAAACATGAGGACTGACTGCACATGATAAAGCCTTCACGCAAGTCATTCATCGTCAGGTTTTCTATTCATCTAGACTGGTGTCTTTCAAAAACGAGAGATGATATAAGTTTGTGTCCACATTACCTGCGTGTGAATGCTGAATCCAAATCAAGCCGTAGCTGAGGCTGCATCCCAAACTACATTATACAAATGCAAGCAATAACACTTTTTTATCATGGATTCCTTTGGTATGCTTAGGGTTGGGCAGTATTGACGTTTTTCATACCACCATTCTGCCTTTATTACGAAAACGAACACAATCAGAACATCAAACATCCTCACTGACCAATTTCCACATAAAACAGTCTTAAATATGTCTTGGATACGATACAGAACCTGTTTGCCTCTCATCTTGTATCCAGGCTAGAAGAGGCCTAACAGGGTACTAGAGCCTCTTTTCAAATGTATAGTTTTCTTCAGTAAATGTATCTTCTTGCTGAAATATTGTAATCCCTTATATATATGTCATTCAATATCATTATTAGGTTTAGAGATAAACTTTCCATCGATTCCAACGCCTCCTTTTTGGCCAGTGTATATGTTATCACTACAAATATGGTTTGTTTAATAAAGATTTGTCAGTAGGACTAAGAAACTGTGGGATCAGAGCTCATTACACGCACAGATCAACATGCTGGATCTTCAGTGGGAAGCTCAAGACCGTTCACGTTTGGCCTGAAATTTACCCAGCCTCTTTGAAAAGCTTGAGATTGTCAGCAGTGGGTGGGTTCATTTAAATGTTCTTCCTGCTGCCAGAGCATATGGCACAGGAGAAGCCAGCAGCCTCTAAATCACCTGAATGTGTTACCACCTTCCACTGGACTAAAGTATTTAAGGGCCGGACTAATTGCACGCTACGCTTTACTCGTTCTGTCGTTCTAATAAAACGCTGCGTGTGCAGTGGGTTACAGAATGACGTCATCACGAGCCGTTTCAGGCACTGAACCGTAGCGCAGATAGCAGATATCAGGCTTAGCAAAAGACTGTATGGGATAACTTTGCAGTTCATTCTTGTGCTTCCTCCACGGAGGTCTGCGTGGCTGTAAGCGATGTCATGTGACAATGCTGTTGTACGTACTGGCCTTAGATTTTAGTGTGGATTCAGTTTGGTGTTGGAAGATCACATGTAAATGGGATGAATATGGGCCTGTGTTAGCCTAGTGCTTAAGGTCCAGGGTTCAAATCCCACCTCTGCCAAGCTTCCACAGTTGGGTCCCTGAGCAAGACCCTTAACCCACAATTGCTTAGAAAATGTAAGACTATATCAATTGTAAGTCGCTCTGGATAAATATATAGCGTCTTTTAAATGCTGGAAATGTAAATGTAATGTAAATGTACTGAATATGTTAAATGTACAGTAGTTGGCAAAAGTCTTAGGCCACCATTAGATTTGATATGCTGTTGTTTTAGCAATGGTATAATGACCCTACGTAATTATTCTTCAGTCTCGTTATCAGGTTCGATTCAAGTCGATTCAATTTTATGTGTTTAGCGCTTTTTATAATAGACACTGTCAAAAGCAGCTTTACATTGATGCATGAACAACTGTCACGAATTGGATTCTATTGTCCCTAATGAGCAAAGCCAAATGGCAACAGTGGCAAGGAATACTCCCGGAGATCGAAAATACAGGAAATGTGTATACAATATTAAAAACAATCAGGAAAAACAGCTTCTATTGGTTACAGCAGAAAGTATTTAACATGGTCTCCCCTTACGCTCAAGCAATAGCAGCATCGGACAAGTTGACCCTTCTAGTCTAAAGAAGCTTGATCATGAGTGGTCTCTTTGGAAGGGCAGAAACTACTCATTTCTTTCAGAAGGGAACAGGGCGAAAATGCTAGCATATGCTAAAGCCCACAAAGACTGGAATAAAGATCAAAGGACAAAAGGATTATAGAATAATAGGACAATATGTTATATATGGTCATTAAACCATTGCTAGTACAACCGATTTAATGGTGGTCTAAGACTTTTGCACAGCACTGTATAAAATCTAAACGGGTTTCTTGTAAATGTCATACTGGAACAGGACAGGTGCTTTGGCGGTGGAGCGTACAGTAGATTAAGTCCTACCCCCAAAATTTGAGTCTTGGCGGGGTCGGTGTTAGTTCATCTATCTGACGATGCAATACTGACTCATTAAGGTACTCTAAAGGGTGGTGGATGGATGTTCCTCCATGCAAGTTTGATTCTCGTGAATTTGAGAAGTCCGTTTCTCTGCAGTAGAACGTAACAAAGGCAGCCCAGAGTGGGTATAGGCACTCACTGGAATGCAGTATGGTTCAGACATGTCCCCCATTTTAACGACGTTATACTGTCTTCATATATTGTTATATACCGTAATATTGGGACGACATAGTGGTGCAGTGTTTAGTACTGCCGTACCATTGTGGTTCCATCCTGATCCTGATCTCCAGCTATGTGGGATCTGCATTTCCTCCCAGTGTACTCTTGGGTTTACTCTGGTTACTCCAGTTTCCTTCCACATGTCAGTGTGTATGTAAGAGTGTGTCCGTGTGTGCCCTATGATGGACTGGTGCCCTGTCTAGGGTCGTTCCTTCCGTCCGTGTGCTGCCACCTAGGCACTGGCTTTCTAACTAACTAACTTGGATTAACTAAACAACTGAATTACAAATAACAGTTTTGTCTTTATGTGTTCCCTAAACAAAACTGCATTTTATACGTAAAACTGGATATTTGATATTTGCCTTCTTTTCTCTGTCAGCACAGATGCCCCCATCACTAAAGGGTAACGCCCACAACACACCCACCACCAGCTCTGGTTTTAGGTACATCCTACAAACTGGGAAACTGGGAAAATAATACATTAGCACAGGACGGCTTATTTGATCGTTTGTGGTTTTAATGTTCATTCCCCCATTTTTTTCAGGCCCTATTAACAATATGCCAGAGAAAAAATCTGACATTTGCATGGTAAACACAGCAACATAAAAAAGGACAATCTTTTTGGTCTTGCTGTGGGATACTCCCCCAACTTGCGTCCCCTCCCTCAGACACAGTCAATCGTACATACATGTGAAGCCTGACCTGTATGGAAGGCACCGTCCAGGACCAAAACCTGGTTCGCCATGATGGTGGGCTAGAGTCTTAAATTGCCGTGACATCGAGCACCAGTTTGAAAAACAAATTAGGCACAAGCTAGTCGATTCCGATGTGTAAATCTCTGTCAACTCTGCTGAGCTCGGCCAATATTGGACTACAATATTTAACATCTCAATCTAAAATTTGATGCAGCAGCCATTAAGCAGCACAGTTCAGGGTTTGTATGTACCAAACATTTCAGGCCTAGACAGCTGATTGAGGATCAGTGCTTAAAGTGGAAAAAGTATCTCTCATCTTCTTTAACTCTTGGTGGATTTTTCGCATGATGTATTTTAATTTGAGGCTCTGCAGCGACCCGTTTTATGTATTTGGTAAATCCAAAAAAGACCTCGAATGGTTATTAGGTCTTCACCAAAAACTCGTGGCCAAAATGGATGGCACAGAAAACCCAAAGAGAAGACTTTGCAAAGGAAGCAGAAAGCAAAGCATGCTGGGATGACTCACACATGGCCGTACCAGACTGAGAATGTCTGTGCGAAGCCGCCGTCGTAGCCAGGCTCCCACGAGACGTTGGCCGAGGTCGTCGAGACCAAAACACGGACGTTATTTGGGGCATGAGGGCTTGTGCCTGCAGGGAAGAGACGGGGGGGGGGGGGGGGGGGGTAAAAAACCCACAAA